>APFE031053154.1:7305-70516 GCA_000404065.3 Pinus taeda
CATTGGTGAGAATCTAATGCCCCTGTTAGCACTCCTCAATATCCCAAGGCTGAGAAAGGAAGCCAAGGAGGCAACCTCAGAGCAACTTTGGAATTGGTAGTTAGCGCTACCAAATCAAAGGGGGCTCTCCCTCTAATCTCACAACCAATGGAGTGACAGGAGAGAAAAATAGATCTAAGGTTAGGAAAGCATAGATATGGTAATAAGGAAAAATATATATTCAATTTTATGATAAAACGAAGGAAAAACACTATCACAAAAGCATACCACAAGAATCACATTATAATAGCTGCAACTTCTTGTATTATTCCTGTAAAGTGTACACTAGCTTCAAGCCTCTCACTCTCAAATGCGAAACCCCTCATTTCACTTGAAACTGACTACATATAGTTGAAAAACTACTTTCCCTCTCTCAGGGGTCGAATTCATCATCCTAGGAAATGTTTACATCAAAATCTCTAACCATACCTAAAACTAGGGAGGTTAGAAACCAACTCCCTCATTAGCTTAAACTAATTAATTTGACTTTACAAGCATTAATTACTATGAAATTTACATGGATTTAACTTTAACCATAATTATTAAATTCAATTACATCATAAAAACACCTTGAAGGTAAAATTGCATCATCAAAAGTTGACTTTGACTTAAAAACTCGAAATTGTACCTCTTTCACATAAGCGCAACATACTTGTTGTGAAGCCATTTTGGGTCATTTTTATACATCTTCAAGTTGATATGAGGGTTGGTGTAGATAGCCCTAGATGTCTAGTATATCTTAGAACCTTTAAACCAACCAAGCCACCTTAAACTTCATTCTCCCAAAAGTAATCCCAAAAGCCTAGCACCTGCCTGAGAATAGTGCAAAAGTGTGAAAAACAACATGTTTTTTGAGTTTTCTTCCAAAACTGGGAGATGACATGGAAAACCAAGTACATGTCTGCGTTTTAGGGGTCAAGATCCATCCAACCATGTAAGACACTTGTCATTTAGATTCCTTGAGGAAAAGTGCAGCACCAAGGCACTATGTTTCTTTATAACCGAAATTGCCAGAATTGACCCAAAATTCAAAATTAACCAAAATTTCTCAGAATCTGCTGAAACTTCATTCTTAGCATCTCTCAATGATGGCTCAGACAACTATAGATGGATCAACAAGAAAATCCAAGTTATCTCTCTTCTTTAGCTTAATTAAGGTTTTCTTTAGCTTCCTTTTCATTTTCCCAATCCTAATTTTAGAAATCCAGTTCCTGGTGAGTAATGTCTAGCCATCTGTCTCTGAAGGTTTGTGGATTTATTTTCATTCCTCGGGATCTTTTCCAAGTGTTCATTGACCTCCTCAATCAAATATTCCCTATCCTTACCAATTCTTGTAGTTATAGGGTCAACAAGGTCTTTTTGTACTAATGAGGGAAATGGCTCCTTGCCTTCAACTTGCTCACCTAAACCAATCATTGTTTTACCTTTGTCCTTTTCTTTTCTCGATGATGGAGGCCCTTGTGAAGTATTGTGTTGTATCTTTATCACTTTATTAATCAAGGTTACATCTTCATGAGGTGAGAAATGTACCTTAGAAAACTCTTGAACACTTTTTCCCTAATTACTACTCCCATGATGATGACTATGGTGATAACATGGCTCCTATATGACTCATTGATGATATCACCTAATGATGACACTAAATGGATATCTAAGACCATGATTAAATACCTTTGAAACCTTGTTGTATGCATGACAATGCTATGATGACCTTTAATGATGACCAAGTCACACATTTTGTGACCCATCACAAGTAGTGATGACAAGACCATGACAACATTTTATGACCTTGAGTATGGAGGGAGTAGTAATGACCCATAATTAACCAATGATCAAATTTTATTTGAAAATGTATTTGAAAATATAACAATTTGACCTAATGACCCTATCAATCACATGGAAAGAGTGCATTTGATCACCGGAACTAATGGACACTAACAACCCAAAAACCTAATGGTTCCTCTGAAGGGTTTGACCACAGAGGGTGAGTCAAGGCCTAAGATCAGGCCGAAAGACATAGTCAATGGATAATAGGTGAATATTCCTATACTACCCTTTGTTGGTCTAGAGGGATAGAGGAGACGAGGTTAGTAGAAATATGGCTATCGGTTCAAGGATGCAAGGTGACACTTTTCAAGGTAAGAAGCGGTAGATAAAATGCCTCAAAAAAGACAGATTTTCCACGTACCAAATCAAGATAATATTTTAAAATCTTCCATATGTGTTCCTCTCTTTCCTCCAGATTATGGGCCTCAAGACCAAATACACGACAAATCCTTTCTACCTTAGCACGTGTTTCGTCTGGACCAATAGGAATAGGGTCAATTTGGAAAAAACATGTTGTCAACCTTTTTTCAATAGATCCAATCTAGAAGAAAACAACTTTGATGAGTGCCTTAAAAAGGGTTTCAGTTCAAACATGGATAAATTATATCGACATAATTAAAGTTTAAACAAAAAAGGTTTGAATATAATGGACAAATTATAATTATAAATATACAAAATCTAATCAATTAGTGACGAGGTATATATTTTCATTTAATTAACAACATAATTAAAGTTTTTGCTTGAAATTTTGTTACATATTTCAGGGTGGTTGTTAAAGTTTGGTAACGAGAAGCATACTCTCATGTACATATTCAAGATAGTAAAATTTGCATAATTAAAGTTTAGACTTAACATTTAGTAACAATCTCAAACATTTGTGTTAAAAAGCTAGTATTAAGGATAACACACGTGTGAATACATATGTATGTATTAATTATATACACACACTAAGATTTTTTTCTTTTTAATATTATTTTCATGCCATGTCATTCATGCACAATAAACAAAAAAACATGTGGTGGCAATGTGCAAATTAAAAAAGAGTAGTGACATTGCCACCACATGATACTTTTTAATGAGTTAAACTTTATTTTATTTTTATTCTAAATCTATGGGATTCACATAATGATCCTATACTTAATATTAGAACTCAGAAAAATCTATTTTTACAAAGACTCAATCGAGTTCAATAACTCGATAGAGCCCTTGGTTAACCATGTAAATGTCTCGATTGAGAGTTTATGAAACTCTCGATAGAGCTATTTGAATGCATAATTTCAGCACTAGATTGAGTGTTTGAAGTGCTCAATTGAGCTTCTAAAGTCCTTAAAACCACAACTTCAACACCCCTTTTGCATGTTTCTCGTCAACACCATTTTGTACCCAAACTTAGGGAAAAATATCTTTAAGTGGCGGAGTTGATCATGTTGAATTCATGAAGGAATTGTCTATACAATGACATATGAATTTGACATTTTCGAATTGATATGATATTTTTCATGTAATTTTTTTTAAACATAATTCTTGAATTTCTTTAGGACAGTTTCAAAGATGTAGAATTAAAAATCAATATCATAAAATATACATGACGAAAAAATTTAAAAAAATACAACTATCTTCATTTACGAGTTCTCTTCAAAAGAGTACTCTTGGTTTTTCAATTTATATAAATAACACAAAAAAGTATTACGTGAACGTATGTCTCTTCAAAATGCAATTGAAATATTAGTTTGCCAACTTGGAAAAATAATAAAAAAAATATAATTTTGCATAAAAAAACATTAATATGAAAACATTAGCTCTATATGCATACCATGTTAGATTAAGTTATGCTACATGAACACATGCATACCTCTTAAGATGTGTGAAAATTTGTTAGGACAAGCATTTCATTTAATGGTAAATTAACATATTATATGACACTAAATTGTTTTGCAAAAAATATCATTAGGACAAGAACATAATCCTCCACAATTTGTCTTTTTACATCGAATCAAAATTAACAATGCTTATATGAATTTTGAGGGCTTCAATTTGATAAAAGAGAAAAAAAAAAAAGAAATTTATCACCACATTTGGCCCAAAAGTGTAACCCATCTTCATGCATTCACCCTTATGTTATTTCACATTAATATCTAAATATTTTATTTATGGTTAAGAGTGAGAGTGGAATATTTTTACAGGTTGTAATGTCATTAACAAACACATTAGATTATATTTTGATGATGATGATGGTTAATGTCCACTAAGTCCAATATAGTCTATCAAACATTAAGAAAATAAGAGATTGGTTGAAATTCTTTAACATTTTATTTATATAATATAATTCATTCAATTCTTAATATAAAATTAACATGTAACATTTAAAAAATATTAATAATAAAAATGTTATAATTAAAATATTTCAATAAAAAATTATAGTTAAAACATTTCAAGTAGTTTCACTATTCTAGATTTTGGCTCTTTTTAGTGTATATTTTTAAGTTATTTGAAATCTTACAAATATTTTTTAGTATTGTAAGTTTTAGTTGTGTAATTTATACAATCCAAGTGTTCAAGTAAATTTTCAATATGTTGAATCCATTTATATATTCAAAAATAGAATTTAAACAATGAAATTTTCTATATTCACTCTAACACAAATTCACACATCAAGAAAATAAATCATTTTATGTACTTGATAAATCCATATTTGATGTATCCTAATAAATATTAAAATTATTTTGTCATGGATAATATATAAATTATTTACTACATTTCCTAAAAAAAAAATCCATGAAAAACATTAGTATACATATATTATTCAGGATTTTAAATATTTAAGCATCATGTAAACTTGAGTTAAAGAATACAATTCAAAGAAGAAAAGATGAAGCGACTCGCTAGGTTTTCTGTGTGTTGTTTCTTCAAGCCTGCAATTATTGTCGCTATTAATGCTTCTCCAGAAGCTTTTTCCGCTTCTGGATATGGATCACCTGTATTTTTCTTTGTTAGTCGTGAGCAAGATGGTGCTGATTAGTCACTCATGGTGTAATTTTGGCATTCTCCCCTGTTGAGGAGGTAAATCCCCTCTGTGGACAGAGGCGATCCCTACTAGCCCAGACTGGGTCTAGCAACAATCATACAACATTACCGTGCAAGTTCCTAATTGCAAATTAAATACCAATGATGAGGGCCTACCTGGATTCTAACGCTAGTGCTTGTAGAAGAGGTGACACTCCCACTCCTTTGCTTCGGCAGATCACGATCCCCACGATCTCCGTAGATGGACACCTGCACATACAAGAATGACACAAACACAAACATAAAATCCAGCATATACAATTATATATCAGTCAGAAAGGATATAACTCATCATCATTACAAACAACAATAAGAGTGGAACCATAACAATAGTCGTTTATTAATGATAAACAAAGAAGAATACAACCATAGTTCTGACGTCAGATCCTCCTTGGCTGGGTGATCAACAACACATGTCTTGCAAAGCTTGTTGGGAGTAGGAACAAGCCTCTCTCTCCTTGGTTATTGGACAAGAATCTCCTTACTTAGATTTGGCCTTATGGGAATGAAGAAGGCTCTTGCAGCATGAAGCTCTTGGAAACTTGACAATTCTAAATCTCTGGAACCCTTGAACTATCTTGCCAAGGAAAATGGACAAGCTTTTATAGATGGAGGAAGGGGAGTTGGGATCATCCACAATAATCATGGGATTGGCTCTATCATCAAGGAAGCTTCCACGAGAGGTGGAAAAACACTTCCTCTCTATGGAAATCAATAGCCAAACTACCCAACTCAAGATAGATTCAGTCCAAGAATTTGTTAGGATGAATCTTCTGTCGTTTGTTTGTTAAAAAACACCACTGTTTATGGTTGGCGCAAGTGTGAATCTGTGACAGAGCGCCAACTGGTGCGCCCTCTTTGGAGGATTTCCCCCATTGGCGCGAGGGCTACACTATGGAACTGTGCCAATGGAAAAAGGGCTATTTTTAGGGGTTTTTAGCAGGAGATATCTTCAGGGAAAATGAAGGTCAAGTTCGGGGGAATGCAATGCAAGTGTTTGTAGGTCATGTCACTTCTCATAGGTCTCGGAATGAGTCCTCCAAGATCCAGGAGAGGGGTAACAAGGATGGTGACAAATTGTTGTGTAACATCCCCAATGTGGTGTTTCTATGGGTGACAGATTCCGAGTGCTCTACATAATGGATGCTTCCATTCCTGGAGCTACGATGGCTTTCACACGGAAATTCAATATTATCCTCTAAGCCCTTACTGAATGCGATGTTGGAAGTCATTTCAGTTGGTGATGTCCAGGTACCCGGGTCGTTATCCCTCTTTCCAATATGTTTTTTCTTATATGTAATTTTTTCTCTCGGGCTTTCAAGGAGTCACTTGCACATGAGGATTTGGGGCCTGTGCTGATGCTGGGGCTGGGTACCCTATTTACACTAAATGATACTCCCTCTATCCAGAAAAAGGGGAGAAGGAAACTATTTTTCAGATCTTCATAAGGAACGTGGGGTAGATCGATAGTCATATGGGAAATTTTTTTTGATTAGGTCTTTCTCTTGAGACTAATGAAGAAAAATGGGGTATCCCCACAAAATTCTAGAGCCTGTAATTTGAAGGGAAGATCCTTCATGAATTCTCTTTGCTCAAAGAAACCAACAAAATAAGAAACTCTTCCATTATATTAAACTCTAGGTTATATAGGGTGCACCTTGAGCAAGGACATCAAATGGTACTGCTATCTCTTTCAAAGAAGCAATTTAAAGGAGGGTTTTTGGACATACAAAACAGAGTAACAATATTCCAAGTCCTTATATTGTTGACCAAATGGAACATGCCCCAGTTGCCCCAAATTCAGAGATCAATAATGCATAAGTTTCTTCTCTTTTTTTCTGTGCTTCAAAAAAAGGAAATCATATGTAGATTCAATGGCTTGTGGCCAAAACCTAAAGCATTAACCAAATGTATTTTCCCTCTACACACTCCAAATTGTCACATACACCTGCTTTCTAAAGGCTTGTTTATAGTCTAATTTGACACACAAAAGGACTTGTATTTTTATTTTCAAGAAGGTCCATGGTTCTAGGGAAATGTGGGGTTATTCATCACTTTATGGTTTCATGAGCTTGATGCCAAATCAATGGTGGTTTCAACTATGTTGATTTGGGTGAGGCTCACAAACTTTCCCCTCCCCTTCTCACACCATAAAGTTTATGAAGATATCAAAAAATGCATTGAAAAAATTCACAATAAGGGATATGGAAAGAACATAAAAGTGTCTTTTCACCTTTGCCATAATATGTGTGGAAACAGATCTAAGCAAACGACCTCCAGATCACATAATATTGAAGCACAACAATTTACACTAGTTGCAAGCCTTTTACTATGAGAATATGACATTGTGATGTCATGAAAGTTTTCAGACATGTCACTTGTAGAATTCTTTTGCTTCAGCTAAGAAAAAAACAAAACAAGAAAAAGAGGCAACGCAATCAAACAAAAGCATTGTAGTTTTCTGAACAAGCTATTTCAGAAGATGAAGTAGAGGAACCCAAAGAAAAATTTCAAGTCCAAGCTGATGTGGAAGACAAGGCACATCCTTAACATCAACCAGAAGAGTTCATCCCAGTTCAGGAAGGACCAATCATACAATTATAGTATGGATTTTCGCCTATTGGCATGCATATTTTGGATGGGATTGTGAGCACAAAAATAGTCCATATCTTTGAGAATTCATATTCTGACAAAGAAACCCCCCATGTAGAGGTTGGTGGAACATTAGCATTGGTTCCTATCGAACTGACTTGAGATGGTGGACACAAGCTGCATAAAAAAAAGGGTAAAATGATTGGCTAATGCAATTAAAGTCAGTTAATGTTTTCCCATTTCTATTGTACATGCTACATTATTATGTTTCTTTTTGTTTTGTAGCTCTATGCTGAGAGGAATTATCAAAGGAATGCTCCAAAGCATAAGAAAAATAAAATTATGTGTCTTTATATATAGAAGAAGAAAAAAACGTTTAAGAATATAATTCTAATCAATTTAAAAATAAAAAATAATTAATTATATCTATAATATATATAATATATATTATATATATATATATAGATGTCATATTTTTTATATGCATATTTTTCTCTAATTAAAATGGTCATAAATAATAATAATAATAATCATTTAATTTTGAGGTCATCACCAAGTTAGACAACCAAATTGTTGAATGAGACACTTGTTTGTGGGATAAGCCCATTTAACTTCTTAGGAAGAAACACCTGTTCTTTAGTCGCTAATTTATTATTTGAAAATGTAATATACTTAAGATATGTTATTAGATTTATGATAATGATGTAATAAATAAATATTATGTAACATTAGTCATGCAACAATTATTATGTAATCATTGGTATGCAATAATGATAAGTTATAAAACAATTGTTACATGATGTTTGTTTATTTCATTACAATAATATCTCTAACAATATACCTTGGGTATATTATAGAAAACTTCCTCAAATTTGATAATATTTGTTATGAAACTAGCTCACAAAAAGATAGAAAATATAGATGAATGCCTTAGAAATAAGCCTATTCGAGGAGGAAACCTCCTTTACATTACACAAATGAACAATTCTTGGATGATACAAATGACAAGGCCTCCTTTCTATATATAGGAGTCTTAAGGGGTCATAATATAATCAGAGCCGACATAACAATAATAATGTAAGGGCACAACAATAACAGTAGTGGGCTTCTATAGGGCACAATAATAACAATATGAGGACTACATGGGCACAACAATACAATAAGGGGGTTGTACTAATAAAAATAAAGGGTTACACTAGTAGTATAGGGACCTAACATGCCCCTCTCCTTCAAAAGGTGTTGTCCTCAACGCTTGAGTAGTTCTTGATGCTCCTGTATAAAAAATTTGTCCTCCCATGTGGAATCTTCAGTGAGTAAAATTCTTCCACTTGATGAGATACTTTGAAATTGATTGATTTCGTAGTTGTCAGGTTCGTGTTTCTGTGACTGCTCCAGGCTCCAATATGATTTTTTCGTCCTCGTCAAGTTCTGGAAATATTGTTTGAACTGGGACCTTCTGCAACTTTTGAATGAGTGGCAACACTTATTTGTCCTTCTTCCATACATACCTTATTTTTTTTATCCAACCTGGTTGGATAATAGAAATGGCACACAACAATGCTTCCAAATCCTCATCCTTGCTTGAGAGTGCATCTGCCACAACATTTTGCATCCCTTTTTTGTAGATGATTTCAAAGTCATAACCCAACATCTTTGTGACCCATTTTTGTTTCTCTTTAGAGGATAATCTTTGTTCTAAAAAGTATTTAGTACTATCATGATCCGTTTTTACCTTGAAATGTCTTCCCATTAGGTAAGGTTGTCATTTCTTAAGTGTGTGTAGTATTGGCAACATTTCCTTCTCATTAATAACTTTCTTGAGGGACATTTGTTTGTATGTATGTAACCATAAAAATACCCAATCACCTACATCAAAACTTCTTTCATTGTGATGTTCATATGCCTGTTGTTTCATTCAATTCTGCACCAAAGTGGCATTATCCTTTAAAAGTTGGAGAACTTGTTGTTGATTCTCGATGTGATCTTTCATTGCTTGAATATTTTTCTTCTTGATATGTCCTTCTATATTGAGAGTTTTAGGAGTGGTAATTTCTTCCAATGTATTACAAGATATGGTCGGATTAATTTCTTAATTCTCTATGTGATCTTTCACTTCTTGAACATTTTTCTTCTTGATATGTCCTTCTATCTTGATAGTTTGAGGAGTGGTAATTCCGACCATTGCATTACAAGATATGGTCAGATTCATTTCTTCTTTCTTGATGTGGCCTTTCACTTCTTGAACCTTTTTCATCTTGATATGTCCTTCTATCTTAAGAGTTTGAGGAGTAGTAATTATTTCCAATGCTTTACAAGATGTGGTCGGATTCATTTCTTCTTTCTCTGGGGTTGGTTCCTGGTGTATATACTCTTCTTTTGACATTTCTTGATCCTTTTCTTCTTCCTCTCCAAAATCAATGTAAAATAATTTCTTCTTAGCACACTTATGACCTTTAATGTCTTTTTTTATCACAATTGTAACAAAGCCATTTTTCTATTTTTTTCTTCCAATTGTTGTGGTGTAACCCTTGTAGGTTGTGGAAGGCTAGGAGGAACAACACTTCCATCTTTATAGTTGTGAGGGGTAGACTTTCTTGTTGCCATAATTTTTCTTTCCACTTTGTAACAAATCCCTTTTGCTCATTTTTCTTCCAATTGTTGTGGTGTTTCTCTAAAGAAGGTGTTGCTCTTTGTATCCTCATAATGTGCTATAATTTCCTGCATGAAAATTGACCACGTAACAAGTGGTTTACAAGAACAAAGCCCTTTATGCCATAAAAATTGATCTTGTTCCAAATATGAAGATGCAATAAATACCTTTTTTAACAGTGGCACACCATGTAGATCAAAATATTTATCCATCTGTAGTATCCAATTTACCGGATCCTTGCCATCAAACTTCCTTATCTCGATTTTTCTTGATTTTAGGAGCTCGATCTTGAAACGACTGTAACTCTGTAATTTCAGATCTCCAAGCTCTAAAATTTCTTCCTGCAGTAGCTCTCTGAGTTCTCTTGCTAACCTCACAAGTATGATCAGAATTTGATTATCCAGGAAAGATTTATACCAAATCTCCCATGGTGACCTGATTATAGACTAGTTCAGTAGAGCGAACTCGTACGACATGCCGAGTATCACTGTTTTGACCTTCGAATCTGAAAACTACTATTTGTCCTCTTTCTGTAACTTCTTACAAAATTTCAATATGATGCTCAAAGATAAAGTTATGACGATTTTTCCAAGGTCACCTGTTTAGGATGTAATTAGGGAGTCTACAAAGACCCTAATTTCCTCAGATCATATATCCGAAAATATAGCGAGATAAGATATAAAATTTGGACCCAAGCTTCAGACTGATTTTGTCTCAAATGGGTTTTTTCTTTAGGTTCTTAAACTTTGTAGCGAAAAATTTATAGCGGACATTCCACAATGAACTGTTTTAGATGAAATTCTGGAGCTTGCAAAAAACCTAACCTCCACAGATGATATATCCGAAAATATAGTGAGACAAGATCCAAAATTTGGATGTGAGATTCAACGCGATTTCTTCTCAAATGGATTTTTTTGTAGCTTCTGAAACGTCGTAGAAAAGAAGTTATAGTGAAAATTCCACACTAACCTGTTTTGTAGTAACGAAACCCTAGAATCCAAAGCTCTGATACCAAATGTTATGCAACTATCTCACAAAAAGATAGAAAAGATAGATCAACGCTTTAGAAATAAGCCTCTTCGAGGCGAAAACCTCCTTTACATTACACAAATGAACAATTCTTGGATGATATAAATTACAAGACCTCTTTTCTATATATAAGAGCCTTAAGGGGTCATAATATAATCAGAGCTGACGTAACAATAATAATTTAAGGACACAATAATAACAATAGTGGGCTTCTATGGGGCACAATAATAACAATATGGGGACTACATGGGCACACCAATATAATAAAAGGGTTGTACTAATAACAATAAAGGGCTACACTAGTAGTATAGAGACCTAACAATATTACTTAAATTTAATGATATTTTATGAAATTCTTTCTATTCAAGATTATATTCTTAAATTTGAAGAGGGTTCCTAGATTAAAAATTTATCAACATAAAATATGAGGAGCCTTAAATTTGATTTGAGGAGGTTGTTCAAAATTGATTGTATACAACCTCCAATAATTTGAGAAGGTTATTTAAAAAATATTTCGTGCCACTTCCTATTCTTAAATTTGGAGAGGGTTCTTAGATTTTCTAGAGTTTTTCAATGTCAAATTTTAGGAACCTTAAATTATAGTAACCTCTTTTGATTTGAAGAGGTTGCTCAGAATTAGTTGTATATAACCTCCTATAATTTGAAAATGTAATAGTGAAGCAATTTAATTGCTTAAATCCTATTACATTCAATTGTCAATCCATGTTCATAAATTATAAATACCAACATTGTATGTGTGCAATTAATACATAAATGACTCTCAAGCTATGAAAGGAATTTTACAATATAATGCTCTAAGACATGTACTGGAATTCAATGAGACTAAAAATTTGAGGGCTACAAAGTTTTGTTGGATCATTGGGCTTATGCTTTCAAGAGAACTTTGCAGACTCCAATCATTGTCCTTTGTTTAGCATCAAAGGCATCAAATTATTCTATGATTCCTTAAGAAGCACTTTGGTGCTTCAATGCCTAACTTCTGTAGGGAGAATCCACACTTTATAATTAAAAGATAAAATTCAATCGAGAAGAAAGTAAAATGGTACAGGTTTGTTGGATAATTAGGATTATTTTTACAAGAGCACTCGAGGATCTCCAATCACAATACTTTTTTTGAATTAAACACATCAAATATTTTTTCAATTCCTTAAAAAACACTATTTTTATTCAAATCTTAGTGCCTAAACTATATAGGGAATCCACAATTTTGCAATGAAATACATATGAAACTTCAAGAAGTAAAATGACAACGAATTAAACTATTGATCTACAGAATATAAATATAAATACAAATCTATCTAGTTAACTAATATAACTAATAAATAAATGAATTTGCAATGCGAAGCAAGTAGGGGGGCCTAGCTAATTGACTTGCACTACAAAGCAAAATTATAGTATGAGTAACTTGTTATGAAATACAACTCAGAATATCATCATTTTTATTAAAAAATCAATATAAAGGTTCACAGTACAATTATAAAGACTTCCAACATAGACTCAACATGGATCAACATATGTTTTGTCATCAAACTGCAATATACACCAACATATGGCTTTCAGATTCTACCATTTGAAAAAATATATAATACATAGATTGACTACTTCCTAGACCAATCCTTTAATATTGCAAACATCAACATTTGACCTTTACTTTTTATAGAGGATATATTATAGGGGATGTTGTATTGAACCATGAATAACTTTTGAGGACACACACACTTGTTTATCATTTCTATCCCAAAAATAGAGTAGGGTGTAATTCCATTGAGAAATATGACTCGTGTTTACATGGGTAACTCCTTGTATGTTGGCATAGGATATTTTCATGAAATTCGTGCATAAAAATATCCATGCCACTTTCCAAAAAATTGAAATTAATTAACTATTCAACTATTACTATGTTGTGTCCATCACCACCCTATGTTTTCCTGGAGCATTGACCATGAGTTTATTCCTTCCTTGTCTAACCTAGGAAAAATCCAACCATCACTGATCCATTTCAAGCCACCTAGCCAAATGTACATCATCTACAGACAAGCTGGAGATAGAAGGCTCAAGAAAGAGCAGAGTCCATCAAAAGTTTAACCAAGTTGAATTGGGATTCTTACTAGACGTACTTGCTAAAACCACACAGTCAGTGCATGACTCTCAAATGTATCATTAACTCTGCTAAGAAGATGGCGCCAACACTTGTCGATTTCGTTTTCACAGGATAGCTAAAGTCAGAGGTCAGCCAGCCAACTCTCCTCAAGCAAATGCTGAACGCTTGTGACTACAAGGAACAGATACATAGATAGTTAATTGCCAGTTTTAGTTTTAAATTCAGTTTTAGTTTTAGTTTTGCTTTATTTTTGCCTGAAATGAGGACGGTCATTTAAACCGCTTCCTACATTTTTGTAATAAACTATTTTTAGATTTATCTAGTAGTATTTAAACCCTTCTCATGCATTTAGAGAATGGTCCTGAAATTTATCAAAAACTTGTCCTAAAAACATGCACTTTTGCACCCTCCGAGGAGGTTTTGATGAATGAATGGAACATGATTTATTGATATCTGTGTTTAATATCTACTACTGAAATTGCACTTTTGTACTCTTAGTGGATGTTGGACTAAGAAAAGATAGATCATTATTGTTGAAGCTTATGAGTAGAACTTGTTATAAATGGTACTTTCATCTCTTAACAATTTCTGCTATACGTTGAGGTGATATTCAAGTTCAGTTATTTATATATGAATGCTTGAATGCTTGAGTTATCATTTGGCACTTTTGTACAGTGATAGTTATTCTATTTATGCTTAATATATGAATAACTTATTATGCGATATGTTTTTCACAATTGTTTCAACTTTTTATACGAAATGGTTTATCTTTATTGAATTCTTTTCCCATAGCAATTGAATGATCTTTATTACCAATTGCCATTAAAAATTATTTTAGATCACATAATTGAAAGATTAAATCCCGCGTTACTTTTAGAATTAGATATTTCTATTCATTAGAATACAGTTGCATGTTGATAAATTAGATTTAGAATACAAGCATTTTACTTAGAAATTATTATAAAGGAAATATCAATTCTCAACACACACACACATAAATTGGGAAACTGGTCCCATATCCCCAGTCGGACCCACTATACCAAACAGAAAAGGACCTGCTAACCAAGGTTTGGACCAGGTGGGTATCCCCCTTGTTGTAGACCCGGTTTTTGGGGCTTCAACAAGACCATGCAATAAGGGAATGATTGGTTTAGTGTCAGTTTTTTGTCATACAATATGTAGTTGTAATAATGTAATGAACACTTTTGTAGCATTTTGACATATTGCAGAGTTGTGCTCATTAGTGATCAAATTTGAAGAGCGAGTGTTATTTTCATTTCGAAAGGTATATATTCACCTAACTTTTCAAAAATATAATATTACAAAAAAATATATATACTTCTATTGACAAATATATTTTAATTAAACCCTTCATTCAAAAATACAAAAAGAAATAATTTACCTCAAAATCTTTAATTTTAAATTAAAAGACATATTCTAGTGAAAATACTAAAATATTTTTAAAATGTATTGAACTAAGATCTACTAAGCGAACAGAAGCATAAAAAGAAACTAATAAACCATGGATTCAGTTGGATGTATAAAAGAATCCACGTTTGTTTTCTTCAATTTACGTGATATTTTTCATTGAATTTAGGTAAAACATCACAAGTTTGGATTATTTGTACAACTGTGAATAAATATCATTGAAGTCATCTCAATATTTATAATTGTATGAAAAATATATATGGTCACGTTAGGCGATGTAATCATATTTATCATCAACTCATGAATATATAAAAGGGCTTTGAAATGCGTAACATGAGTTTAGAAAAACAAGCCCACCATCAACTCATGAATATATGAAGAGTTTTGAAATGTGTAATGTGAGTTTAGGAAAACAGAGCCCACTTATCCATGAAGGCCATCAAAATTTATTATATTAATAAACTAATTAATAAATTTATATTAATAAATTCAAAAGAACAAATATCAAATCAAGTTGAAGTTGTTCAACTCATGAATATATGAAGAGTTTTGAAATCAAGTTGAAGTTGTTCAACTCATGAATATATGAAGAGTTTTGAAATGTGTAATGTGAGTTTAGGAAAACAGAGCCCACTTATCCATGAAGGCCATCAAAATTTATTATATTAATAAACTAATTAATAAATTTTATATTAATAAATTCAAAAGAACAAATGTATCAAATCAAGTTGAAGTTGTTGTTATTTCAATTTTATATATTATTATCATTCATTTCTATATATAAAGATTTAAATTAAAAAAAGAAATAGCACAAACGTATTGAAATAATTAAACAAATTTTATAAAATTTAATACTAAAGTTAAAAGGGAGGAGGAGGAACATACAAAAACTAAGGATATGGAGAATGGGTGGTTGGCTACTGAGTGCACCTACTAACAATTTCACCCACTAACAATTTCTTTCGAGGCAATTTGATAGCTCCAACAATTCATTAATGACCTGCTCGTTCCAACGTGATGTTGCATATCCATCTTCAGAACTTGGAGAGGAATTGTTTGAGTTGTTGGGATGAGCGGAGGTGGAGCCTAGAGGTGGACGTGGAGGCAGCGACGGAAGAGGATGCAACCATTACCAATTGGAAATAGACAAAAACGAGGGATGAGTTAAATTGAGACTAAGATTGCAAGGGAGGATTTGTTGCAATGAGCGAGAAATTGTGGATAATTTCAATGTGAAAGATGTAGATGCTATGCACATATACGTATATATAAATACTCATCAATATTTTTTTGTGTATGAACACTTATTTTCATACTAATAGTCACTACTACGCCAAGTGCATCTCGAGTAAAAGGAAATGTACCTAATACCGAGTCCCATGTTGAACCACGTTGCCAACAACGATCCACTGATTTAGGGAAGCAATGGCACATGCAAGGTTCCATCCCTCTTAATTATAAATAAATTATGTTAATAACAATATTAAATAACATAATTTAAATTAAAAGTAAAAATAATATTTCCCTCAATGATGGCAATTTGCAAAGGCGAAGGTCTTTCCATCAATGATGGCGAAGAATCCGTAGGTAGAGATGCAATTTCTTTGAATGATGAATTGTGAAATTAATGAAGCAGCACAAAAGTCATTTTAAGCTTCTGTTGTCGTCTCATACGACTGCAAAACTTGGTAGAGACATTTAGTGCAGTTGGAGGAAGAAAAATCTCACAACCATGGAACAACTAGAATTGGAAAACTCGTTCGCTATCCTATCCCATGTTGGTTATTATTTCATACATGATAATTGAAAATCGAGTTACATAACCGCTTAATTTACATACGAATTAGACGCGCTTTATTTTGAATTTTGAACTCAGAAGTCCAATGCACTTCCATTTTAGTGTTTGGGTTGATGTTTTAATCTTGGAATATCCATTTTGCATGGTTTTTTACCCAAAATTACACATGTTAAAATAAGTTATTTTTTTGCGTTATGGTTAAAATTAATGAGTGTTGGAGTGTTGAGTCAAGTTAATATGTGGTTGTATAATAAAATATTTTAGGCAAGTTACTAGTTGAAAAGATTAAATAATTTTTATCGGATTTATTGTAATAATCAAGTTTTATGTGATCAATAAAAAGTCACAGCTAGTGTGTTTTGTGTGTAAATTTTTGTTTTGTTTCTTCTATCTTTACAATAAATTGGTACCAAAATTGAGGAAGAATCACAAAATCTGTAGTACCTGAAAAAGTTAAAAAAAACCAACAATTAAATTAAAAGATTGCTTTGCAAATTTGTCAAATTGTTAAAAACACACGGATTTTACACTTTATTAATGTAAAAACCGCAAAAATATTGTTTAACTACAATTTTGTCAAAAAATCAGGTTAATTGTGCCGTTTTTCTGTTTCCGGGTGCGCAAGCGCGTAAAGAATTATAACATATTATAACCACTGTGAACAATTACATAGCTATGTTTAAAAGTCGTTATTAAAAAGTCAACATTTGTTGAAATGTTAAAAGTTATACGGATTTTTAAACGGTGGATCATTATCAACGTTTGTTTTGTTTTATATAAATAATTCTTATAAAGAGATTTTTTATATAAAAACAAATAACATTCACGCGTTTTTACAAAAGCGTTTTTGTTGAAGAGTTTAGACATTAAGGTTTTTTAATATATATATATATATATATATTTTAATTTATTTTAAAAAAATATATATATAATTAAAGGATTTAAAAAAATTATATTTTTTTGAAAAGGGAGCTTTGCAAAATTATAAAAGAGAAATTTAGGGCTTTTAGAAAGAGAATGTTTGAAGAGAGATGATTTTTTCTAATTTTCAGCTTTAGTTTCACCATTTACAGGGAAGGACTATGATGTGTGGGCCATTAAGATGATGACCATTTTGTAAGTTCATGATGTTTGGGATTATGTTTAGTTTGGATTTTCAGAACCTAGGGATGAAGCATTACAATGAGCTTTCAATAATGCAGAGAGGGAACAATGGAAGAGAGATAAGAAGAAGAACGCACAAACGTTCCAGCTTATCCAGCGAGGAGTGGACCGAGCAGTGTTCCAGACGATTGTGATCGCGTCTTCAACAAAAGAAGCATGGGATACTTTAGCGACAAACTATAAAAGTATGACCAAAGTCAATATTGTTAAGTTGCAAAATACTAGGAGAGATTTTGAAAGTCTACAGATGAAGGAGACAAAGGACATCAATTCTTTCATGAATCAGGTCATAAATGTTGTAAATCAATTAAAGATTTATGGTGAAGAAATTAAAGATCAAACAATGGTTGAGAAGGTCCTCAAATCTGTGTCTACCAAATTTGATGTTGTGGAGGTAATCATAGAAGAAGCCAGGGATTTGGCATCATTAACAATTGATAAGCTGATGGGATCTCTCCTATTGCATGAAGCAAGGATAGACAAAAATAACGATTCCACTTTAGAGACCGCTTTCAAAAGTCAGATTTGTATTTCAAGAGACAAAGGTCGATGCAGAAGTAGATCGAGAAGCACAGAACAAGGCGGAAAATATGGTGGTCAAGGAGATAGCCGAGAAGAGCATGAACATGAAAGTGGAAGTCACTACAAAAACTTCAACGATAATCAAAGATTTGACAAATAAAAAATAAGATGTTATTATTGCAATAAATTTGGTCATTATGCTCGTGATTACAGGAAGAAGATCCCTGATCAAAGAAACCAGAGAGCTAATGTCACTACAAAGAGTACTAACTCCATGTTCCTAGCTTGCCATACCATGCATGAACCTCCTGATAGTGTGTGGCTATTAGATAGTGGTTGCAGTAACCACATGACAGACAACAAGAATTTGGTTGCAAATTTGGATCAATATGTGAAGATAGAGGTAAAGTTGGGGATTGCAAGGACAATGGATAGTGAGCAATCAAAAGCTTACAAATTATATAACCCTGTCACCAAGAAGACCATAATTAGCAGAGATGTTGTGTTCAAAGAACAAGAGTTGTGGAATGGCAGTATAGGCAAAACAAGGACTCAAAGATTTTCAGAGCAGCATGGATCTTCAAGCAGATCAACAGATCAAGGTTCTCCTAACAATCAATCAGGGGATGAATCAAGCAATGGTAAGAGAAATATGAGAAGTCTAGAAGATATTTATGATGATTTGTATGCTAGTTCAAATTTTGCATTGTTGTCATTCCAACCTTCTTTGTTTGAAGAAGAAATCAGAAATGAAAATTGGGTGCAATCCACGGATAAATAAATTGAAGTTATTGAAAAGAATAATACATGGAATTTGGTTGATTTATCGAAGGACAAAAATCTCATTGGTGTGAAGTGGGTGTACAAGGAAAAATTGAATGAGAAAGGTGAGATAGATTTAAAGCACGACTTGTAGCAAAAAGATTCTCACAGCAACCAAGAATAGATTTTGGAGAAATGTTTGCTCCGTGTTGTGCAGTGCAAACAACCCCCCATTTCATATTATTTTTATTCACAAAAACATTAAAATATGAAATGGGTCCCTTTAGAAATAAAATTGATATCAAAACTTTTCTTTCTAAAAAGTCCGATAATCAAAGGAGCGCTTACAAATGAACCTTAAAAGCGATATTTATTTAAAAGCGGAAATAAAACGAATATAAGGTTTTTGCGATAAAGCGATCGCAAGATCGCATATCGCAAAAAACATAAACAATGCACCAAATGACATATGGCCTTCCCCCGATGCGATAAAGCTATCGGCGATATCGCAATCGGCAATCCCCTTATGTGCACCACTAATACACTGCATGGTAAAGCCCCGATGCGATAAAGCTATCGGCGATATCGCAATCGGCCCCGCTCCTTTATTTTGTAAACATATGCACATATGCCTTTTCGTCGATGCGATATCGCAATCCGCAAAAGGCGATCCTCTTGTCTCATCCTTAATGCATATATGCCTTTCGCCGATGCGATATTGCAATCGTCAATCAGCGATATTCAAATCATTGTTAAACCCATTCATGCGCTCCCTTCTGATGCGATGTGATAAGGCACGGTTCTCAATGCAAAAGCCATTAAAGTGATTGGAGAGCCCAATTTATTGATAATTAAGGCATAATCACTCCCGCTCGGCCGTCCATACACCCATTGCATGCTTCAAAAGATTTTCAACCAAATTTGGAAATAATGGGCATTTATAAGGTGGCAGGCCCTATACGGTTACTTAATGAATCTCTGTCCTGAGATCTGCCTGAAGATTGTCTCCGCGCCGTTTGATAAAAGCAGAATATATTAACGTTCATCTTTTACATTTTGCTATCAATGCTGAGTTTTACTATTATCTCTGTGTTACGCTGATCCAGATTTAAACAGGAACGCAATAAAATACAGAGATAACCATATGCACAAAGATGCAGCGGAAATAATACTCATTTCATTAATGGAAAATACTGAAATATGCTTGCAACTGGAAATAGAAATAAACCAGCTAGGGCTATGATAGCTTATCTCTGAGAAGAGATGTGTGGCTACATGCCTCCGAACTGTCTTACAATGAGGCTCGAAGGCCTATTTATTGTTGAGAAACAATGGAAAACCCTTCACATTCCAAAACCTAACCCTAGAAGATGAAACGCCAAACTATGGGCCCCGTTTGGGTAAATTGGTACCCCCGTTTGGGTAATTTGGTACATCAACTTCCCGAGGTCGTAACTTTGGCATACGTTCTCCGTTTTACACGCATGATAGCCCGTTGGAAAGATCTCTCCGAGGACTACGACGGGAAAGACGATTTTTTTTATCAAAAACATCGCGAAGCAAGATTCCCCAAAAAACGTCGTTTAGGGCCTCAAAACGACTCCGGAAGTTCAGGACCCGAAAAACTGCTAAAAATAGTAAACTGCACTATAATTGAGGAAACTGAAAATGTTGAGGTGGGGGTCCAGGTGGACTTGGCAGGTGGCGACCAATATCCACCTGGATCAAAGAATTTCGTGCAACATGTTTTATATACTTCATTTGGAGCTAAGTGAGGTTGATGAAGTTAGTATGTGAGTGAGAAGGCTATAGAGAAGTAGAGGAATTCTTCAGACAATAATGATAACTTTTACATGAGCGTTAATGGTAGCATAATGAGAAGATCTATTTGTTGAAGGATAATATTGACGCAAAGCTTCGTATTGCAAATCAGAGATGCAGAGAGCTATAACCAAGTTTCTGGTAGAGATAGAGAGCATAGTTTAACTCCAAGTTGGTTATTCTCACATTTGTTTTGTAGGTGTTTCTAGTGCATTTGGTAGATGGCCATTGTGTTTTATGTTGTTGATTGTATTATGTAGAAATTATGTTTTTGATTGAGGGTTTGATGATATGAATGAATGTGAGATTTATTTTAGTTGTTTGTGACTTTCTTATTTAGATCGATGCATGCATTGTGGCCACTATTTTTCTTGAGTGGAGAGCGTATGATTGTGGTGATTTTATATGTTTCTTTTTATGGTTTCTTGTTAATGAGAGTATGATTGTAGCATTGAAATAGAGTTAACCATAGTGTCCTAGGATCTAGTTTGAAAATGAATGAAATAAAGGTCTGCATAGTGTAGAGGAGTAATGACCTCATGAGAGTGGAGCAGTGATTCTGTAGCACATGGAAAAGGAAAAATTTATGCATCCAATGTTAGTTTTATATTCCAATTAGATTTGGGTGAGGATCATTGATGTGGTAGCTTTCAATGGATGGTAGTTCATAGATCTGTGTGAGAACATAGCCTTTCAATATTATCACTAGAATTGAGAATCGTAGATGATGGGAGTCAGTTGATTGTATATGAGGTCGATTCTCCTAGTTTATGGGAGTCAACAAGTCTATGTAAAAGAATGTTGGTTAACATAATAGAGACTCAGAGCAATGCAACAACAACAACGGTTGTTTTTTCCATGGAGAAGGGTTTTCCATCAAATATCTTTTATCTCTTGTGTGGATGTGTTTTTCACGTGTTTTTTATTGTTTCTCTCATGGTTATCTTATTTTAGTTACTTATATGGTTTATGTGTATGAGATATTCTAATGTGTTTCTAGTTAATATATGCATGATTTAGTAGAGAAGTTTAGTTTGGTAAAAGTTGTTAAGAAATCACACTACTAATTCACCGCCACCCCTTTTAGTAGTGCTTAGATGTTTCCAACAATTTCCTTTATTAAAGGAAAATTAATAGAAAAATAATAAGGAAAAAAAATAACAAAAAATATTCAGTATCAAGTATGTCTTCAAAATTACATTAATTAATAAATTATCGATCAAAAGTCAAAATTTGCATTTTGCATTGTTCTATTGCCCCAATATTTTCATTGATTTTGACATGTAAGTGGAAGATTTCAAAAGTGTTGTACTAATTTAACCATCATTCATACAAAATTCCTATAAACCATTGTTGTCTTTATCCACTATCATGCACAAATACATCATCATATGAGAATTAAAGGAATCTTGGGACAAATTCATTCATGTACTCTATCTTATTTTTTTCTCCATATCTTTGTGATGTGAATAGTTCATATTTGCCCTCTTATCCAAACAAATGTTTTAACTTGTGCGCACTTCATTATATTACTTTTTATTAATTTGTAATAGAATATAACTTGCATAAATTGTGTATTTTTACTCTTTATTAGTTTGTAATACCATATAAATTTCACATTTTGAATTACAAACTTGAGATGCCATTAAATTTAAGACATATCATCCTTTAATAGAACCTTCCTTTTGAATTGGTGATCTTTGCGCCTCTTAAGAATATTTAGAAACATATAGCACATGACTTAACACCTAATAAATAACAATGTCATTATTTATTTACATAATTTAATAAAATTTGTATAAGCAAGATGTTAAAAATAGGGTATTATAATCTAGAAAATGATTTACTAAATTGCATAAGATAGGAATGGTTAACATGGGCCAAGAGATGCTTTTCTTCTTAGAGTAATGAATTCTTCATTTAAGATATACAATCTAGGCTTGAATACCATGTAAGCAATTTTGAACTTCAATATGAGTTTGATAGATAAAATATTTTCCCTATGAGAGAGTTGTCGATCCAGGTGGATATTGGTGGCCACTCGCCTATTCCACTTGGACCCTCACCATTGTTTTGTCAATTTTTTTTTTAATTAATTAATTAATTTTATTTTATTTTTCTTCATTTTCCTTAATTGTAGCATAGTTTACTATTTTTGGCAGTTTTTTGGGTCCTGAACTTCTAGAATCATTTTGAGGCCCTAAACGACGTTTTTTTGGCAATATTCATCTAGGTGATTTCCTTGAAATCACATTTTACGTTGTAGTGCTCGAAGAGATATTTCCAATGAGGTATCATGTGCATCAAATAGAGATAATATGACCAAGTTAGAACCCCGAGAAGTTGGTTGCCCAACTAACCCCAACAGGGCCCATAAACTCTTGGTGTTACATCCCCTTCGGTTAGGGTTTTTGCTTTTTACGGTTTCCTCTTATTGTTCAATAATAAAAAGGCCCTTGAGCCTCATTGTAATGTAATTCAGAGGCATGTAGCCACCACATCTCTTCTTAGAGATAAGCTACCATCGCCCAAGCTAGTCTCATTACCCTTATGTTTGTAAGCATATTTCATCATTTGATATTAAGGAAAGGAAGTGTTATTTTTGTTGCATCTCTTTATTTATGGTTACATCTATAATTTGTTGCATTCCTATTCAAATTCAGATCAATGGTATCACAACGGCCTGCTCTTGCTTTGTTTTTCTTTGCATGTCCCCAACGAGGTCAGGATATAAGGAGTTAGGGCTTGAACGGGTCGAACCTTTGCAACACCAACCTCACAAATCCCGACGACCTCACGTGGGGGAAGAAAAGAAAGATGAGGGAGAAGGATATCCTATCAAAATATTGCTCGAGGAGGCCTTCGAGAAACAAAGGAACATGATGATGGATAACTTTGCCTAGATCCTTCAACGGTTGCCCACCGGTGGTGCATCCACATCCAACAACAACTCTAGAGGCTCCACACCTTTTATGGTACAAGTAAACTTTGACATTAACATATTTGAGGGCCAAATAGATGCATACATTGTAGATAAATCGTTGAATCTTCTACAAGGATATGTTTCTATTCATGATGTTTCCTACCAGAAAAAAATATTACTTTTTCTCTTCTCAAAGCTACCCCCAAGTCAAGGACTGGTGGGAACTCATTGTGAGAAGAACGATGAAAGTATGACCTCACTGTTTTCAACTGCTGCCACCTGGAATTCATTCTAGGATGCCATCAAGGAGTAGTACTACCTTGTTGGGAGCTACGAGGAAAAATACATAAAGCGAACCATGGTGTGGCAGGGAAGGGACCAAGATGTGTCGAAGTTTACCAATGTTTTTCACACCCTCCACATGAATTTGGGTACCAAGGATTCTAAGAAACATTTGATACTCAAGTACAATAGCTTCCTACATAGATATGTCCAAGATGAGATGGAGTTCCTGGACATCTCCTCACTGAGCACGACATACCGATACACCATCAAGATCAAGTAGATGTTTAAACAAAAGAAGTGATACTTTGGATCTGCGAATTCGAACCAAGGGAAATGTGCCCCCAAACCACAAAACAAAGGAAAAATCCAAGGCGAGATGACCCAGGACCACCCGCCAAGGTCACAAACAAAGGACAACACTGCGAAGCTGAAGAAGGACACGGTAAAGTGATGTGAGTTCCATAACAGCTCCAACCACAACACAAGTGAGTGTCGGGTGAAACAATCATTGGTGGTCGAGCTGAAGGCTTCAAAATCAAATGCATGTTCCGACTATGAGTTAGAACCCAAGAAGGGGAATGACAAAGGGAAGCATATTATTGATGCAGAGCCCAATGCCACTGTCACCATCACAAATATCCAGAAGGAGGAACCTGAAGATATAGAGGAGGAGGAGCATCTCCTTAACTCCCAAATGTGGGTAAAGGGTTCCTCGCTACAGTTCATTGTCGATAGTGGAAACCAAGAGAAACTCATTGCAGTAGAGGTCATGAAGTGACTGGACTTACCGACCACAACACACTCATAATCGTACACCATCAAGTGGCTTCACCAAGGATGATATTTGTGCATGAGCCAATAATGCCACCTTCCATACAGCATCAAGCCCTTCATGGATGAGGTATTATGTGACGTTTCTCCCCTTGATGTTTGGATGTATTAATAGGCCAACCATACTTGTGGATGTAACATGTTGTGTATGATTCAAGGCCTCATGTTGTTATTGTTACATTGGGGAATAATTTGTACAGGATACCAAAGGTAGCACCACCTACCACCATCTCTTTGGTTACTTGAAAACAATGTAGTCAACTCATTTCCAAAACCGGGAAATTTGTTTTCCTAATGATACGCCCTTAAGGAAGGAAGAAGATGGTGGCCACGACCTCCAGACAAGGACCCTCTGCATGAGAAAAACAAATGGACAAGGTCATGGAGGAGTATGAGGACACCTTCACCTCCCCCGCATGGGTGCCTCTGCACTATCAGGTCAAGCACTCCATCGATCTGACCACAGGTGCATCGTTACCCAATGGAACAATCTATCGATGCTCTGTTCTAGAGAATGATGAAATTAAGAGGCAAATTCAGGAGCTACTGGAGAAAGGTCATATTCAGCTAAGTTCAGCACCCTGTGGGAGCCTAATCGTGTTGGTACAGAAGAAGGATGGGCTTGGAGACTCTATATTGACTATTGGGTGTTGAATAAGATCATTGTCTGGAATAGATACCTGATCCCATGGATTGATTACCTTATGGACCAAATCAAGGGGGGAAAATATTTTAGCAATATTAACTTGAAGTCTGGATATCACCAAGTACCAATTGAACCCTCCGATGTGTCAAAGACTACCTTCAAAGCTAAGGAGGGCCTTTTTGAATGGTTGGTTATGCCTTTCGGGTTGACGAATTCTCCTGCAAACTTCATGAGGCTAATGGATGACATCTTGTGGCCATTCACCGACTCATTTGTAGTGGTATAGTTGGATGACATCCTAATCTTTAGCGAGAGTTGGGAAGAGCACCTCCACCATATCCGACAGGTTCTCCAAACACTGTGACAATACAAGTTGTGTGCCAATTTGGAGAAATTCACTTTTGGCATGACCCAGGTTCAGTATCTAGGATACATTACTAATTAACGGAGGTTACATGTGGATCCAGCCAAGATCCAAGTCATTCAGGATTGGCTAGCCCCAACCACTCTAACAAAGCTCTGCAGCCTTTTAGGCCTTACCAATTTCTATTGCAGGTTCATGTTGGAGTTCTCTCATATCACTTGGCCCTTGATTCAAGTCACCAAAGGAGGAGCGAAAGAAAAATTATTTTGTTCTGAGTCTCAACAGAAGGCATTCACAGGGTTGAAACAACGCCTCTGCTCTACACTAGTGCTCACATTACAATACTTGCAACAACCATTTGAGATCAAGGCAGATGCCTCTAAATATTCTATTGGGGTAGTCGTTACTCAATAAGAGCATACAGTGGCATATCATAGCGAGACACATTCAGACACAGTCCAAAAGTATACCACTTATGAAAAAGCGATGTATTCCATTGTTTAGGCCTACCGACAATGGAAGAATTACATTTTGGGGAAGGAAATGCTCATCCACATTAACCACCAACACCTATAGTTCATACAGACTCAAGGGAAGTTCCAGAATGATCACCATCAAAAGTGGTCAACATAACTGCAACAGTTCCATTTGAATATCAAGTACAAGAAGGGTATCACAAATAATGTTGCAGACTACCTTAGTTGAACACCGATCATGGCTTTAAGCACCGTGCTTGACTCTTATGGATACAAGACTTCTGCTTGGACACTTCTCTACAAAAGCAACCCAGAATTCAACCACACATACCAAACACTCTTCGAGGGTGATCAAGTTCCAAATTTTCACCTCGAGGATGCTCTGTTATGCCACCTGGGACACCTTTGTGTTCCTGTAATCTAGCGTGTGAAGATGATTTGGGAAACGCACTACGGTCAAGCCGCTGGGCATTTCAAGGTCGATAAAATGGTGGCACTAATGCAGATGTATTCTATTGGTCGAATCTTCGACAAGATGTCGGGAAGTACAGCAGATCCTACATTGCCTATGCCTTTGCCAAACCGACCATCAAGAAGCAAGGTCTCTATACTCCACTGCTTAACCCTAGTCGACATTGGGAACCCATCTCCATGGATTACTTGTCAGGCCTTTCTTCTACTAAGCATGGTAATGACTTTGCTTTTGTGGTCATCAACAAATTCTTGAAGATGGCCATTATGGTGGTCTACAAGAAGGCTATCACAGCATAAGCCACTGCTAAACTCTTCTTTAAACAAGTGTGGGTACACTTAAGGATCCCACAGGCTATGTTCTCAGATTGAGATAGAAGGTTCCTCAGTACATTTTGGTCTAGTCTTTGGTCAATGTGGGCCACCAAGCTCACTAGGTCCACAACTTTCCATCCCCAAACTGATGGCCAGACAAAGGTCGTCAACAATATGATCGTACACATTTTGTGCATGTACAACTCAAAACATTCACGCACATGGGATGAGAGCCTCCCCTATGTCTAGCATAGCTACAATCTAGCTCTCCACACTCGACTGGCCAGAACCCTTTTGAGGTGGGCTTGGGATTCCAACCACTATGTTCCATTGATGTGGCCATACCATTTTGAACGACTCTAACAGATTCGGTTCATGTCTGATCCAAAGCTAACAACGCAAATATCCTCATTGAACACATTCAACAAATCCACCAATAGGTCCATGACATATGGACAAAGCCAATGCTAAGTAAAAGTAGTGCCATGATAAACATCAGGTACCACACAAGTTCGAGGTGGGCGAAAAAGTTTGGCTACATTTGCAGAAGGAGCACCTTGTTGGGCCCCAACACAAGATTCACCCACTTTGGTATGGGCGATACACCATCACCAATGCTATCGGAATAATGCTTTTGATTTCAGCATTTCCTCATTCCTTGGCCTACACCCAGTGTTCAATGTGGATCACCTTCGACCATACTTTCCACTATTACTAGACACATCTGACATTGTAGAACAGCTCACACCAATAGAGTTAAAGCAAAACTGCATGGAACAACCTACAACTGATCGAATCATGGACACCCAAGTCAAGAACACTCATCAACAGAAGATCCAACTATATCGAGTTGTCAAATATGGCCATCTCCTGCATGACGGAAAATGGTTCATTAGGGACTAAGTTCAGCAGAAGTTTCCTAATCTCGTGGAGGAACTCAATGCAATGGAGACCATTGCTTTCCAAGGGGGGAGGAATGATCCAGGTGGATATTGGTGGTCACCTGCCTATTTGACTTGGACCCTCACCATTGTTATGTCATTTTTTTAATTATATATATATTCAGTTTCCTTAATTGTAGCACAATTTACTATTTTTGGTAGTTTTTCAGGTCATGAACTTCCGGAGGCATTTTGTGGCCCTAGACGTCAATTTTTTGGCAATATTATTTTGGTATATCTCATTGAAATTGCATTTTCCATTGTAGTCCTCGAAGAGATCTTTCCAACAAGGCATCATGCGCATCAAACGCAGATAGTATGACCAAGTTAAGACCCTGGGAAGTTGGCTACCCAACTAACCTCAACGGAGCCCATAAAATCTCGATGTTACATCTCCTCAGGTTAGGGTTTTGGTTATTTAGGGTTTTCTCTCACTTTCCAATAATAAAAAGGCCCTTGACCCTCATTGTAATGCAGTTCAGAGGCATGTAGCTGCCACATATCTTCTCAGAGATAAGCTACCATCGCCCGAGATGGTCTTATTTTCGTGTTGTTTGTAAGCATATTTTATTATTTGATAATAAATGAAAGGAAGTGTTGTTTCTGTTGCATCTCTGTATTTATGGTTATATCTGCAATTTGTTTCTTTCATGTTTAAATTTGGATCAGTTGTTGTCAATTTTTTTAGATTAGGTGGTATAAGGTGGGTATATGTCAGGCTAGGAGGTAACTCCTCAAAATGAGGTTACATTATTCATTTAGGCTGTTCATTATTATATACATCAGGGAGTCACTGTTGAGTTTCATTTGCAGATGACTCTCCATTTTCTCTATTATTTATTTACACTATTTACAGTTGTTCACCCAATCACTATGATTAAGCATGAACAATCCCACCCTTAATCAGATCATATTTTATATTGATGTGCTTCGTTCGATCATGGAACTTTGGGTTCTTGGCCAACTTTATTTCCTAGGTATTTTCAATCATGAGTGGAGTCGAATGTAATTGTTTTACTTGCAAATCTTCCAGAACTTTCCTGAGCCACACAATTTCTTTTGTTGCCTCAGCTCCTGCCACATATTCTTCCTCTGTTTTGGAATCTTCTGGAACTAATTTTTTGTTTGATCTCCAAGAGATAGCTCCTAATCAAAGTCTGATAGCATAACTAGAAGTAGATACCCCAGTTTCTTTGTCTCCATCGAAGTCTCAATCAGAGTATCTAATCAAGCTAAAATCGCCCACCTGTGTATACTTGAGTCCAAAGTCTTGAGTTCCCTTCATGTGCTTTAGAACTCTTTTTGCCGTAGACCAATGTCCCTCACAAGGCTTTTGCATAAACTTGGGGAGGATTCCAACAACAAATGAAATGTATGATCTGGTAGTAGTTAGGTAGTTGAGACTTCCTACAAGCTGTCTATACTTTGTTGCATCCTCAAATTCTTTTCCTCCAATGGATGTGAGCTATAAGTTTTTTTCCATTGGAGTAGTCAGAGGATTGCATTCAACCATGCCAAAGCTATTCAACAGATTTCCAATGTACTTCTTTTGAGAAAGGAATATGGAATTTGGATGTTGAGTTACTTCAATACCAAGATAGTAATCAACATAGCCCAAATCAGTCATTTCAAAACCTTTCCTCAATTCCTTCTTTATGGATGCAATGCAAATCTCATTGTTCACTGTCATGAAAAGATCATCTACATATACCACAAGACATACAGCTATTTTGCCAACTTTCTTGACAAACAAAGTGGCATCGTCAAGATCATACTGTTTGAAATTGAGTTTCAAAATATGCTTAGTTAGTTTTTCATGCCCGACTCATGGTGCATGTTTGAGGCCATACAAGGATTTCACAAGTTTGCATACTTTACGTTGATGTCCTTTCGTAGCAAATCCTTTAGTCTAGGACATAAAAACATTCTCTTTTGGATCTCCATTAAAGAAATCAGTTTTTACATCCATTTGATGTACTTTCCAACCATTCAGAGCTGCTAGGGCAAAGAGTGTCTGAATGGTAGCCCATTTTGCTGTGGGGGCAAAAGTATCCTCATAATCGACCCCTTCCTTCTGTGCAAAACCTTTTGCCACAAGCCTCTCTTTGTGCTTGTCAAGTGAGCCATCAGATTTATACTTGTTCTTGTAGACCCACTTGTAGTCAATTGGTTTGGTTCCCAATGGATGATCAAATAGCTTCCAAGTGTCATTGTTTATCAAGGCATCATACTCCTTTTGCATTGCTTCTTTCCATTCATCATGAGGAGCAGCTTCTTTGAAGGAAGTTGGTTTAAAATATGTATACAAATTCAATTCACAATTGTAAGAAACATCAATTTCAATAGGTGAATCAGAGTCATCTACATCACCTCCATTTCGCCGGGTTGAATTTCTAGTTCCTGTCTTTCCAACCTCATCAAGATGAACACTTTCAAGTGTCCTTATCAGCCACTTTGGGGGACCTTTCTAAGATGTTCCAGGCTACTCAGATGATTGAGTTGGGACTGAATCAAGATTGAGTCTCCCAATTTTGTCAATCACATCACCCAAAGTATCATCCGTTGTTGGAGTTTCATGCAAGGGTGAGAGTGCTTCAGAAGAAGATTCCATAGGTTGATATAGTATAGGAATCCCCCCTTCAAGATGTGGAATCTGATTATCAAATTCTTGAAATGATTTTTTATTTGCGAATCTATCCAAGTGATCAAGTTGTCGCTCAACAACATTGTCAGTTTTGGATGATTCAAGAAAGATTACATCTCTAGATACAACAAGCTTCTTATTTACTTCATCATATAGATGGTATGCTTTGGAGGTGTTTGAATACCCTAGGGAGATACACTTACGACTTGTCGCACCATGTTTGTTTCTATGTACCTTTGGTATCAAGGCATAACATGTGGAACCAAAGACCCTGAGATGCTTTATTGAAGGAATGTGTCCATAACAAATTTCATAAGGAGTCTTCTTTCTAATAGCATTAGATGGAAATCTATTTTTTACATATACCGCACATAGAACCGCACCAACCCAAAACATCAATTTTACAGTTTTGAAAAACATCATGGAGTGCACCATATTTAAGATTGTCCTATTCATTATTTCAACTACTCTGTTCTTTTGGGGATTATAAGGCACAGTTGTTTGATGTTTTATCCCATGTTGGCGAAGATAGTTTTCAAATTCATTTGAAGTTTATTCTTTTCCATTATCAGTGCGAATAGAACCAATATGAGATTGTGCATCATTTTCAATCCATGTATGAAAGTTATTGAATGTTTGAAAAGCAGTAGATTTGTTCTTCAATAAATAAACCCAACACATTCTGGTGTAGTCATCAATAAATGTCATCATATAATTATTTCCATTTCCAAAAGGAACAGACATTGGACCACATAAATCTGAACAAATGAGTTCAAGTTTTCTATGTGCTCTCGAATGTGAATCATGGAAAGATTGTTTTTTATGCTTTCCTAGAATGCATGTATCACATTTCTTAAGTTTCGTAGGAATTGCAGCCATTACAGTAACAACATTTTTCTTCAACAAGCGGAGGTTGTCATAGTTCAAGTGTCCAAATCTAGCATTGCATAATAAACTTGATGGAAATGTACCTTCATCATAGTGAGAATTGTATGAGAAATTTTGTGCATGAGTAGAGGTACCCTGCAACTTGAGAAGCCTTTCTTCTTCTATCTTTGTCATGACAAGTGAGTGGTTTGATGCTTGTCTTACCTCAACCTTGCCATCAAACATGTGAATGGAGTGTCCTTGCTGGTAGATGTGGACCAAGGACAACAAGTTCCGTGTTAGCTGTAGGAGATATAAAACATGATGCAGGAGAAAGTCTGGAAGACCAGGCAATTTAAGCCTGATTGTGCCAAGCCCTGATTTCTTGAGTTTTTTTTTTGTCTGCAAAGTATATGGATTCATCAACATTGTGAGTAAATTCTTCAAAAAGATATCTTCTAAAAGTCAAGTGGCAAGTTTCTCATGAATCAAGCAACCAATCATTTTTCCAAGAAACAAGTGAAGAATTAAATGTCTTCATTTACTCCAATATTACAGTGTGCCACAACATAGTGAGTGGATTTTTCTTTACCTTTCTCTTTGTCATTAGTTTTACCTATGGTTTGGTTTCTTTCTTGCTCAATTTTGTCCCAAGGCAACTTGCATGTGGATGCATCATGTGATCCATCTGTTTTACAACGTATGCAATGTAAATCTGACTTTTATCCTTGAGAGTGTCTGCCCCCCTGCCTCTGAAATTTCTTCTTCCTCTTCCTCTTTGACCACGTCTTCCTCTGGAAGAATCTTGAGCAAGATTCTTCTCTCTATGTGCAAGACACACATCCTGCTCAGAAGACTGAGGAGTTGTCTTCTTCCCAAAATCTTTCTCTCTTTCAGCAAATTTTTTCACAAGGGAGTCAAAGGTAATATATTTGAGGTTTCCATTTGCTTGCAATGACTCAAGATAATTTGAGTAAGTGGGATAAAGTGCCTTGAGAGAAGCTATCATAAGAATGTCCAGTTCAACATTAGTAACTTTGATATCATGCATAATATATTTTACTTCTGATGCAAGAGCAAGAGGATCATCCTTTTGTAATTCAAGGCTGAACAATTTAATCATGAGCTGAACAACTTCAAGTTCACAGTGTGATTCATAGAGTTCCTTCAGTTTTTGTAAGGCTTTGAAAGCATTTGAAGATCGATAAATATTGCGACTCACCTATTCATTTACTGATGCTACAATCAATGCATAAGCCTTGTTGTTCTTATTTTCCGAAATGGCAAATTCCTTGTCTGAGGTAGGTTGTTCTGGTTCTTTTTCTCTATCTCAAACACACACTCCTTTCCACAACTCATTAAAAATTAGAGTGTGTTTAATTTTCCTTGACCATTCTGGATAGTTCTCTTTCCTGGAGAGAACTACCCCAACAATAGATATTAGTGAATGCATTCCCAAAAAAAAATATCTACTTTTGATCTCCCAAACAAACACAACCTTTCTGGATATCTTCTATTTAGGTGGAAAAGAATTCACTATATTAATACTTTTAATGTAGCATATATTCCTCCACTCACAAATATATTATATGATGGTTTCAACATATAAACCATAATATATATCCGAAAAAGAATACCATCCAAAATTCTGATTCTATTATCACCATTCAAAAATCTCAACGAGCTTTAATACTACCACCATTTTCAAAGGACTTGAATGCCCTTCACACCATATACATTCACCATACCCCGAACTTTTGTCTGCGGAACTATAGCAGTGAATTTGCAACCAGTTTGAAAAATACCCAAATAGTCTTCGATGATGTGACAACTGGACCTATGAGAGTGGAGCTCAGGAATAACGATATATTTATGGTAGGGATTTATATGCATACTTTAAAAATATGCATATTGAAATATCAGCGTATGCAACATTTTGATATCAGACCAGCATATGCAGCATTTTGATATCAGACCAGCAACACAATCATTCAATGTATATAAATAATTTGTATCAGTAGTATGCAGCATTTTCCAGCAGTCTCCAAATAGTGATATAATGGAGGCTCGTATGGTCTTCTACCAAAATCAGAGTGTACTTAATCAAGCACCATGCTCCAGGGAATAATAGACTCAAATGTAGTTGTAGTCACAGTGTTGGCCATAACACCATGCTTCCAGCTGCGCCCCTTCTAGCACACAATTGCAGCACTTCCTGGCATAACGTGACCATTCCACATAGCAACTGGCTCCAGTCTTCATAGTAGGTAAAGCAATGCCTTAATGCAGCAAACCGACCCTTCAGCACTCCCACTGCATTTAGTCTGGTGAATTCAATAATGTACAAAATCTTGCAGGGATATGATAGAGAAATCACTAGTGTAGGTGTACACGATGCAAAGAATGTGACAGTTCTGCAAAAATAGGCAAAACATGAGGGAGTTACAAAGGAAGGAAGGCTAAAATTAGAACTGGATCTGATACCATATCAGGCTAGGAGGTAACTCCTCAAAATGATATTATGTTATTCAATTAGGTTGTTCATTATTATATACATGAGGGAGTGACTGTTGAGTATCATCTTCCAATGACTCTCCATTTTCTCTATTATTTATTTACATTATTTACAATTGTTCACCCAACCACTATGATTAGGTATCAACAGTATATAATATTTATTATGGCCCAAGTTATGGATTGGAACCCATATGAAACAAGAAAAACTCTTACTCAATGTGCTTTGGACTCAAAATCCATGCGAAGAGATTTTAAGCTATGACATAGGTCATGTTGATGGCATTTCTAACCCAAACCATGAATACAATATCAAATTTGTAAGTTATGTATGAAAGAGAAGTTTCTTGAGTTCAACCCATAGTTTTGGGCCCTAAATTCAATATTTCTTCGTAATGCATGTTGTTTGTGTTTAAAATCCATTATGAGAACCTTGAACACATATTTAAACTTTATAATTATAAAATCATTTTCCTATAACAATATTAAGAGTATAATTTCATGTCTTAGAAATGATATAAGTAGTTATTATAAAGTAAATCATGAATATGGATACTAAACTAAAAATTGCACCTTGAAAAAGCCAAAAAAAAATGGTTAAAAAATTGTAAATAACCTTAAACCATAGAATATTTACTCTACACTAAGAAAAGAGACTAAATGTCATGAATTAGGAATAAATAACAATATTATGAGTATAATTTCATGGCTTACAAATGATATAAATAGTGGTTATAAAGTAAATCATGAATATAAATACTAAACTAAAAATTGCATCTTGAAAAAGCCATAAAAAAATGGTTAAAAAAATTGTAAACAACTTTAAACCATAGAATATTTAGGCCGATAGGCCTTTCTTATGCATCAACTTTTCGTCAACACTTTCACAAATGAGACAATTTGAATCGTTGATGTTAATTTGAAGTGTGACTGCTTTTTCCAAATATCAGTTCAGTTGCATGGCAAGATATTTTTATTGCTTTTTCCATGTATACATAGCCTTGTTGTTTCTATTTCCATTATAAAGTTCTGGGCATCCATTGGCAGATGCTCCAGGTTTCCGGTGGCGTTGAAGACTTACCTTCTATGTTTATGTCGTTAGGCGACAGGACAACATTGGATTCGCCAGGGCCGAGGATTTAAAGGCAGTGCTGCAGAGCGTCGTAGTGCTTAAAGACTTTATGGATCACACAGCAATGCTTGCTACTCCTAACCAGAGGACTATCAGCTACTCAGCACACATGGCTGTCACGCACTGAACAAAATACAAACAAGAACATCATGACAATTTTCCGAGGGCAACAATTCCTTCTTTATCGATCTTTTTCCAGTCTTTGTAGCATATTAAATTAAAGTACAGTCGAGGGGAATCGATCGTGTGTAGATCTTATAAGCTTCTCTCGTATTAATTCTTAGATTTCTGTTGATCTGTTTGAAAGAATGATGTCCATAATTCTGCATCATTCATGCATTCTTGTCGCTGCCCCGTCTTTCTTCTTGTTGTCTATAGAATCCGAGAGAGTAACAAAAGGGACTTTAAATTTTGTTCTTCTTCTGTAAGCACCGGAATATGGTTAATTACAGTCAGAACAAAGACTAGCCTCTAGGTTCATCCGTGTGTTTTTCGTTCTTTCCTGTTGTTAATGTATTGAATTGAATTGAATTGGAAAACCATGGACAGGTGCCAATGGTGATTCGATCTCGCGACGAGATGAATTTACTATTTAGTTTTCGATCTCGTGACAAAACCCTGAGTGTTACCTGTGCTTGTTATCGTTTACCGTTTAGTTATAAGCAAGTGGAAGGAATGATGATTTTTGCTTCGCTGTACCCATAAATGGTAGAATAATAAGATATTATGTCTTGCTTGCAAAGTTGTCATCTACTAGTTGACTCAAAGACTGGTGAAGTTGAAACAACATCTTTTCTTGTTTTCTTGCATATGATTGTAGTTTCCTCTTGGGACAAGAAAGATTCGTAACTATAAGCAATCAAGCCAACCTAATCAAAACCATTTGAACAAGAAAGGGATCACGTGTTTGCGTTATTATTGAAACTTACACGCTTTAAATGTTTGTCATTGGCCATTTTGTACTGCAGTCAATTTTGGGATTTAAATATAATCAAATTTGTAAAGACATTACACTCGTGTTAAAGCATTTTCCACATTCCAATGTTGAATTACCGTAACAACCATTCAAAACATGTGAACGCACTATGCAAATCCTAAAGCTCAATTTCAGTTGAAAACATGTGAAAGCACTATGCAAATCCCAAAGCTCAATTTCGGTTTTGATGAAAGCACATCTTATATGGTAGAAACTCATTTTATATATACAAGATTTAAGACGTAAATCGTTTAAAATTACCGGTACTTTTTAAAAAGGTTGTGGTAAGTTTTATAAAAGTAATGACATCTTTATCGATGAACCTAAGTACTTTTTAAATATGTGGAAGTATGTTCAGAAAAGAAATGGATATATTTATCAAAACACCACCAGTATTTTTAGAAAATTTTGTGGCAATTCATAAAAAAAGATAGTGATGTAGATTTGGGTATATAGAATGTGAAGGGAATGATTATCATATCTTTTCCAGTAGAGGGAAATTCCTAGTGAACCCTTCACAAATAGAACCTACTTTGAAGTGTTAGGTAACTAGTAGAAATGGAATATCAAGAATATATAAAATGTCAAGTTAATCTTTCACAAATATAACCTACCTACTTTGAAGTGATAGGTCACCCATAGATATAGAATATAACTTTATGAAAAAATGTATTATGAATGTTACATACTATATTTATTTTAAATAAATAAATTTGAATTTTTTATGGAATTCTAAAGCAAATCAAGTATGGTTTGCTTTTAATATTTTTAAAGATTACTATACACAAAAATATTTGTTTTTCTTAAATGGATTAGCATTGTGATTAGTGATTTCATACATAAGGTGTGAGACATAATGCCTATCACATCATGAGATGGGAGCAATGATAGTTAGTTAGTGGTAGAGGATGGCACACAACACATGTTAACCCCCAAAGCCGTGATCTAGTGCATCTTGAAGTTGTGCTTTTAAGCTCTATAGTTGCATGGGTCGTTCATTATCGTATTTTAACTAAATTGATAGAGCATTTCTCAAATTTTGGATTTGAATGTCTCATTTTAGGAAAAATCTCGAATTTCAGGTTGTTTGAGAGGAAGTGAAGCCCAGCTAATCTGCACATTTAAATTATAGTATCACGCATCATTTGGTTTAAAAGTTTTCTATGCTTTCGAGTCGACACAAGATAGTGAGTGATTTTATGCGCATCAAATCCCTTATTTTTCTACTTAGACTTGAGATTCGAGTGTTAAGTTGCAGGTGTATTCGTGCATTTATTTCACAAGGCCAAAGTCAGATTCATTGTATTCCTTTTTGGGAGAAGCTATCTCTGGTTGTATGATAGGGCCCTTGTAAATCTTGTTTACTCCAACAAAACACTTCAAGGCTATTGAAGTTGGTGCTCAAATAAATTTCACCACTAGCTTAAGGTCTAGAACTATAGACTTCGAGGAGGCTAAGAGTTTGTCATAAATTGTGATATTCAGAGTGGTACATGAATTTATTTTTCCTTTATTACTAGCATAATGATGCCTTTTTTTTCTCAGCTATATTCTGATTCGATTGTATAGGAAGCGGCGTGGCCTCTAGGGATAGTCATTCGAGGAAGCGCTGCTTTACGCAACCGCATGCTAGCTGACCCAAGTTTTCTGTTTAAAGTTTTTGTAGAGGTCTTGCTGCACCCATTGGATCATTTCTTGTATGTAGACAATATAAAACAAATTTTTTATTGAAAACTGCATGCTGTTCTTTTTTGACCGCACTACATAATTTGCCATGGTCTTTCATTATGCATGCAGATAATGATTGATTCTTGTTGTGCGACATTTAATTTAGTCAAATATTATTAACACAATAGCATGTGCTATGAACCAGTCTCCAACACAATCGTGTTCATGTTTAGATGGTTGTCTTCAGGCATGGTTGTCTTCAGGTGAGCGTGCGTGTTCATGTTTAGATGGTCATCTTCAAGTATGGTCGTCTTCAGGCGAGCGTGAGATCACAATCAGGAAGGCATCCATGGGGAAGAAGTGCTTCTTTTATTCTTGCTACATGTAATGTTAGCAATGATTTGGTATTTTCTTATTTTTGTTTTTGCCTTCCGGCCTCCTAATTTGGCATTGACCATGGTTCTCTATAGACATGGTCTTCGGAATGCCTGTGGTAATTTAATTTCCAACTTCTAAGTTCTCCCTTTCACATTTAAGGTTTGTAATGTCATATCTAACATGGTTTCGAATATTATATTTTGACTTTCTAATCGCAATATACAATTATGGTTTTCAATGTAGTACCATTCTATATATGTATATTATTCTTTATAACATATAATAATAATATCATGGTTTCTAATGGAATTAACTTTTTAATAGCATTATATCAACTTGTTTTCTAATATTATGTTTTGACTTTATAATTATGGCTTTCAATGAAATATATTGGTAGGGGATAATCATGGTGGTTATTGCCTTGGCCACTAGCAAGCTTCGTATATGCCTGGCCATCGATAGAGGTTTCTTGATTTTGGGTAATTAACTTACTCTAAAATGAAATAAGACATTCGATGTGTTCCTTGTAATATAGATATAAACAAAACATCTAAAGAAAAGTAATTGTACAATGATCCAAGCCAAGAAAACATGGTTCTCCACAAACAAATTAACTCTTCTAAAAAAATTCAACAATTCCAATTTAATAATCCTATCGGCCTCTCCTTGTACCTTTTGGGACAATTGCTAGTTACTCTACACTAAGAAAAGAGACTAAATGTCATGAATTAGGAATAAATCGTATTGCTTGGGTGGGTAAGCCATGTTTTATAGCTCTAGCTCGAGATTAGAAGTATCCCCTTCAAACCATGTTACATTGATTTATAAGTCATGTCTTTAGCTTTGGTATACACTTAAAAACATTAAGTATTCTTCTTAGAAAATATATAGGAAAATTATTTCGATAATTAAACATTTTAAAAATAATTTTAATTATAATAAATTCATAGCTTGGAATTTGAAACTAGGTATTTTTACCTATAATCTATATTTTCGAATTTAAAATGTATTTATGTTGTCTCAAACAAATGTGTGGACGTTGGACATGAAATCCCTACCTTAACAAAGTTTTTTGCTTTAAATATGATACAAAGAAATTGTATGGGCCAATCCTTGGCTTTGTGCCCTCAACTACGCTTGTCTCCAATATATTTCATTGCGCTCAAAATCGGTGTATTATATATCATGGTACTAACATTGAATATAGAATCGTTGTCTTAAAAGAAATTTCTTGGATAAGGTGTGCTAAATTTATGGTGCAAAATTTGGTCATGTCCTAAATTAAGGGTTTTACTCCGAAACAAATGATATTATTTTCTAAGATATAATATTTTCGCTATATGAGAAATAAAGTTTTGATTTCAAAAGTAAATATTTTAGAAAAGTAAATATTTTAGATATGATTCATGAATTAAATTTCATGTATAGTATGATATGGTATTATCTAAGGTGCTGTTTTTAGTGTGATTTTTTGGATTTTTTGGTGGTGGAAAAATTTGAGTTGAAATCTTTATTTGTGTTATTTAAACTAGTTTTTTAACTGTATATATATGGATTCAGTGCATTGGAAAACCTCAGGGCACTTCCATTGCGCATGATTACCCATCAAACTTGTGATTTGAATAAATTCCTGCTTGATTTTAGAGAAATTTGCGAGGAAAAAACCACTATAAAAACTTGCAAAAAATCACACTAAAAACAACTCCTTAATCTTAACCTTTAAACTCATTGAAATACAATAAAATTAAAGTTATTATATATAAACCATGAAAACTAATAAAAAAATATTAATATTTTAAAAATAATACAAATATTTTAGTAACTTATTATTATTATTTAAAAGCTCTCCTTTATAATTAAGTAGAAAATAATTTTAAAAACATTAATTACATTTATAAATTTCTTATTAAATAAAAATTTAGAACACTCTCTTATTTTATGTTAAAAGATAATTACCCGGTCTAAGGATATATAAAATTTAAAATTTAATAATATATTTAACCTAATTCAAGATAAAACGTTTATAAGTTACCATGGCTACGATCTATCTTTTAGAGGAGTTATTTTAATTTTTGTATGCGTATTTTAGACGTGTAACAATGTCATAGATTTGCTTTTAAATTTTACACAAAACATACAATTCTTAAAAAAATATGATGTTGATTTCATTTGAAATTTACAAACAAAAAGTATCACATACTTTTAGATCTTAAACAAAATGTCTGATGTAATTGATATGATTATCAATTTGCAAGCAAAAAAATATTGCATATTTTAACTTGCAGTAGTGCACTTGATTTTTTTTTCGATTTTATAGACAAAATGGAGGATAAAGATGGGGTGAGTTTGATTTTAGATTTGACATACAGAACGTTACTCTATTGATTCGGTACGAAAATTGTCAAATGCATATATTTCAGGAACGTGGGAAGCTTTTATTTATAATTATTTTTTTTTAATACTGTTTCCATTGTAAGATCATTTTTAATCAAAATTTGTTTCCAAACCATTTTCTCCTTGTCTGCCAATTCCATTTTAAGAAAATGGAAATAAACTACACCACAAATATTATATTATGATGTGTGTTTCGATTTGTGTCAATATTTCACATGATCAAAACTTTATCTGTGGCATCTTCTTCTTGGAATCTTTTCCAATACCAGTGTTCATTCCACACAATGGCCATCTCCTCAATTGGTACATTTGTGGTCTCAGGGAGAAACCAATAAACGAAAGCCGTCATCACCACTAGCCAGCCTGCAAAGAAGAGAAACAGCCCGTACTTCAAGTGGCAGAGCATGGCAAGGAATGCCTGGGCAACGACGAATGTGAAGAGAAAGTTTACAGTCACGTTGATGCTCTGCCCAGCCGACCGTATCTCCAGTGGGAAGATTTCGCTGGGAACCAGCCATCCGAGAGGACCCCATGACCACGAAAAGGACAATACGTAGAGGCAAACGCAAACCACCACTAGTATGGCGAAACTTCGGGACAGAGTACCTTCCCCGCTTTCCCCAAAGTTAACGCCTAATATTGCTGCAACAGCCACCTGTATAGAACATAATCAATTTAACCCAAATAAGAGATTGCATCAAAACAATTTATTCTGTGCTTATTGAAAATGTAGCAGAATTAATTAATGGATGGAACATGAAGTGCTGAGTCTAGGTTTCTCAAAAATGAAGACTTGCCTGAGAGACGAACATCACAATTCCTCCCGAGATGAATAGAAACCTTCTGCCAACCTTATCGACAGTGACAAGAGCCGCGAAAGTTCCTACGCAAGCGGTGATCCCCGTCAAAACGGCAGAAAATAAGGATGCACTGTTGCCGAGACCGAGCGTCTTGAACAGAACGGGCGCATAGAACGTGATGACGTCGATACCTGAGAATACCTGGAAGAAGTTAATGGCTATGGCCACAACCAGATGAGGTCTGTATTTCCTTTCTAATATCGTGCGGAAGGGATGCTTCACCCTCCTCGATACCTCGCTCGCCTCTACAAGGTCCTGGAATTCCTCCTGAACGTCGGGAGTCCCCCGGATCTTCTCTAACATGGCCCTTGCCTTCTCCTGGTGCCCTCTTTCTACCAAGCTGTTGGGCGTTTCGGGAAGCCCCAACGATCCTATCGTCATTATGCCCGCCGGGACTGCTGCCAAACCCAGAGAGAGGCGCCATCCCCAGCCGTCCAGTCTCTGGGTGCCGTAGTTTACCAGGGCAGCCGTTACGCCGCCCACAGTGATGAACATATTGAAGCAGATGTTTAGCGCTCCCCGGAATTTCGGAGGTGCCATTTCCGATAGATAGACAGGAACGGCCTGCAATTTCAAATGTCAGTTTTTATTGGATGAGGACTCGGCGCCAAATTCGTATGGCACAAGATAAGCAGAGTTTATTATATTGAAGTTTCGAGTATTTTAATTTACTTGGCAGCCTTTTTTTAAAGAAGAAAAAGCAGTATATATATACGCAATATAATAAAAAAAAACCGGATAAGGTACATATTGAGGGAATTTGTGGTTACCGAAATAGAGAAGAAGAAACAGAAAAAATAGTAGATGGACAAAAATTACAAATTGTGAGAGGTGCACATGAAAAACACAACACTTAAACCATCTATATAGAACCGGAATGCACAAAGTGGACGCAGTTGCGTGCTGGTAGGAAGTCTGACAACCGAGATAGAAAATGGCATAGCATAGACAAAAACAAAAGATAGAAACCCGAACCATGTGGGCTCTCAGAACTTTATTTCGATAGCCTTCTAGGGATCATATCATGGAGAGTCGAGATGTTGAGCACGACAGACTTGAACGGGAGCTTTGAGTCTTCAAAGATCTTGAGATTCCTCCACTTCGAGACGCACCATAACATAATGGGCAGGATGACTCGCTTAGATTCTTCTTGCCTTCCCCACCACTCGAACGCTGCTTGGATAGAGATAAAACAAAGGTTAGGAAAATGAAAAGAAACAGCCAAATCATACCAGATTTGTTGGGAGGCCTCGCATTTGAAGAACATGTGATAATTTGTTTCCTCATCAGCTTCACAAGTCACGCATCTGCTTGGGCCGTACAAGCATCTCTTCCTCAGATTTTCCCATAATAAGTTTTTGCTGTTGAAAACTAACCATGAGAATAAGGTCATTTTAAGAGGACAACGCACTTTCCAAAACACCATCGGGAATTTCTGTCTTGAAGGCGTGGACTTTTTAGCTGCAAGATCATAGTAGATTTCTTTAACTTTAGCTATCGAATGAGAGTGTGATAGAGACCAAACTAGGTGATCTTTTAACCCAGCTCGTATGATCCCTCCTTTCGCAAGAGCGGCTTTGACATTGTCCCAAGATGATAGCAAGGCGACTGTCAGGCCAATATCAGCAGCATCCTTCAAAATAAGCAAAGGACCCCTCCATTCCGCAATGAGCTTATCCCATGTGAAGAGACCCATTCTGTGAAGGACAAAAAGAAGATAGTCTGGCATTGAGAGGTGCCCCCTAAAACCTGCAAAAGAGTCCACACCAATGAGGATATGTCTACTAGAGAACATCCTCCATTTCAGGTTCTTCAAGAAGTATTTTCCAATTTTTCTGAAGCTGTGCCATATGGTCGACCCCTGTTGTATTCCAATAGACCCAGTTTTGAACCAATGTTCCAGACTTTTTCCTTTTAGGTACTTTTGCTGGATGGTAGCACTCCAACGACCATTGCCCAAGATACCACTCCACATTGATTTGCAGACCAAATCTCTACCGAACCGCCTTTGATCCAGAAGACCCCAGCCCTCAAGCTCTTTTGGCATCGAGATGCTATCCATTTTGGACAGATGGAATTTGCCTCATTCAGCCTTTGCACCCCAGGTAAAGTTAGCCGAAGCCCTGTTCATGATATGAATAATGTTTGTCGGGAGGATAAACAGATGGGCCCAGTAGTCCGCCAGTTGCATCAAGACAGATTGGGTGAGGATGACTCTGCCAGCCAGAGATAAGGACCTATGTTCCCATACTGATATCTTCTTAAAAAATCTGTCAGACAGCCATAGCCAGTCGGTCTTTGAGTAGGTTTTCGCTTTGAGATGAAACCCCAAGTATTTGATTCCATCTTTTAAAGATCGTGACACTATACCAAAAAGCTGAGCGATCCATATAATCATATCCCTGTTGGTATCACTGTGGTAAAGAAAGGATTTCGCCTTATTTATAAAAAGCTCAGATGCACTTTGAAATCTGTCAAGGATATCCTTTAGGCAAATCTAGGACGCTCTAGATAGCATGGCAAATAAAAGGACATCATCAACAAACAAGTTATGCGAGATAAAAATATGCTTGCAAATTTTTATCGGTTTGCACAAGTTTTCTTCGACCGCTTTGTTAATGTGAGTGCTCATGGAGTTCATGGCCAGGATGAAGAGGAGTGGCGAGAGGGGGCAACCCTGACGCAAGCCTCTTTCTGCTCGAAAAAAAGGAGAGGGGAAACCATTTATAATAACCGCATAGTTAAAATTTTCTATGCATGCCATAATCCATCTAATAGAGCAGGATTTCAGCCCAATCTTCGCCACAAGACTTTGCATAAACCCCTAGTCCACACAATCGTAAGCTTTCTGTAGATCAATTTTCAAAATAGCAGCCTCTGTATTGTGGGAGAACATATAATGAAGGCATTCCTGTGTGCTGGCCACAGCATCTAATATATTGCGCCCTTTCAGAAAGGCATGTTGATTTGGAGTTAGGTAAGATGCCAGCGTATCCTTGATCCTTTCAGTTATAATCTTGGTAATGATCTTGAAGGATATGTTACATAAAGAAATCAGTCTAAAATCATGGAGAGAATCAGGCTCCCCCTTTTTAGGGATAAGGGCAATCAAGGTAGAAGTAGTGTGCTGATGAATGCTCCCCGACTTCCTAGATGCGTCCACCATACTCAGAAGATCCGATTTGAAAAGATCAAAGAAATGGATCAGGAACTCAATTGTCCAGCCATCTGGGCCTGGGCATTTGTCCTTCTTGAAGGACTTCATGACACCAAGAAGTTCGTTTTTAGAGATTGGCTGGAACAGAGCTTCATTCTTCTCGTCGTCGAACATTTTGGGGACCAGGTCGATGCCCCAAAGGATATCCCTGAAAGCAATATCTTTTCGTCTGCTATACTGTTTCTTGAAGAAAATTACAGCCTGATTTGTAATGCCTTCGTGAGAGACAGCATACCCACCCTTATCATCTTTTATTTTCCAAAACTAATTTTTGACTCTCCTAGCATTTGCATAATTATGAAAGAACTTGGTATTTTTATCGCCAGCCTGGAGCCATAAAGCTCTGCTTTTGAGCCTCCAGAAGGATTCCTCCTGCTGCATCAATTTAAATTTCTCCTTTTCCAGCTCCCTTAGGTGGCATTTCTTCTCGAAAGAGCAGGATGCAAAATCTGTTAGCCCCAAAAGAGAGTCCAATTCCTGTTGAATCAGCAATAAGTCCCTTTTGTCTTTCTGTCCTTTTTGAACTTGCCATTTCTTGACGAGCTTTCTGAATTCATCCATCTTTTCTCTGAAGGATGAAAAATGGGGGAGCTTATCCCTTGCTTTTAGCTCTTTCCACGCATTGGCGATAAATTCATTGAATGCAGAGTCCTAAAGGACAGTTCTGTCAAACTTGAATGGATATCCCTTTTTGAATTTTTTTTGAGGCCATGATAGCAGAATAGGTATGTGATCCGAAACTAGAATGTTTTCCATTATTGAGCGGGGCTTGCCCATTTTTTCTAGGACGCTGGTATGTACAAGAAAGCTGTCGATTCTTTTAGCGATATAGGCTTTATCAATTCTGCCATTTGTCCATGTCAGTTTCATCTCTGAAGGCGCAATATCCACCATGTTTTTGTTTAGCATCTCAAGCTTAATGAAGTCAGCAAGCGTGTTATTTATCTTCCCATGGCCCCAGCACTCTTCAGAGCTCAGTGCTATATTTAAATCACCAACGACAAGGAGATGATGAATATCAAACAAGTTTGAAGAGAAGAGATTTTCCCAGAAAGGAGCCCTGCTTTTGTAAGGCGCATATGTGTTTAGAATATTGATAGGAGAATCGTATCCCCTGATGGAAGCTACTATAATAATCCCAGCAAAACACCTGTAAGCCTTTGCTCTTACTCGCATGGGGTCCCATAAAGTTGCAAGACCCCCTGATAAACCACGAGACTCTGTTGCAACCATATACCAAGAAGGAAGCATTTTTCGGAAATAAGAAATGGTGTCCTCTCGATTGTGCATGGTTTCCTGGATGAGAATTACACCAGCCCTGGAAGAGAAGAAAAAGTTCTTTAGCGTTAAGAATTTGGGGTCAACGCCAAGACCCCTTATGTTCATAGAAACAATAGGGATCATTTTGATGACTCGCCATCCATGCTTGCTCTAAGAGGCTGAGAGTCTCGAAGGTCATAGATGGGCACGTCAACCAATAACATATTTCTGATCCCTCTATATGTAACTGAGGTTCTTCCTCTAAAATGCCTACTGCCACCCCGACTCTTTTTCCTAATAGTTATGTTCCTCGCAGAGTCTGGGCTAATGAAAGGCGAAGCAATGTTCCCGGGCTTATGGATTGTTAAAGGATCCAATTCGAGAGACTTTCTATGGAGTAAGAGGTCCAAATCACTGTCAGAAGGATTAACAGGGGAAGAGGCTGGGGAGATTAAGGGGTGGATAGACACGCGCGGTTCCTGTCCTTTTATGCGAGCTAGAAAGGATTGATCAGGCTGAGGAGGTAAGGACGAGATAGGAATGGGAATTGATCCAACAGAGAAATTCTTTCCCCTTTTTAGGACTCAATGGAAAAGAGTCAGCTCAGAAATCCTTCATCTTCATAGGACTTGGCAAAGGGATAGGCCGGTCATCTCTCGGCTCCAGGATGGGAGATCTCTGGGCCTCATTAGGACTACAGTTCACAGGGCTATATGACTTATTCAGGCCATCAAGAGTGGATACGGGATGCAAATGAGCATCCAGAGATGGAGCTCGTGGGGCCGCGAGAGAATTCGGGATGCGATCTTCCAAAATCCCAGAGTTGAGGGACTAGATGATAAAGCTCTACAATTCATCTTTTTCCTGAACTGCCTATAGTCATGCAGTTTGTAGCTGATTAAGTGGCCCGTTTTGTGACACGCGGCACACCTGAAAGGAATGCCCCAGAAGTCTAGTCTCTGCTTGATGATCTGGTTTTTCCACGCGATCTCGATATGGTCTGGATAACCCCCCCTGTATGACTTTTGGATGAGAATCCATGCGATTCTTTTGTCCTATTCTCCCAGGCACCATGGATCTACATAGATGAACCTCCCTATAGAATTGCCAATCTCTTCTAGGGTTTCATTGGACCACAGCTCCAAAGGAAGGTTGGGGCATTTAACCCAAATAAGATTGTTCAAGGGAGTATTTTTCAGAGGATCAAAGCCAATATGCCACCTATACAGGGCCAGAAAACTCCTTTTGAAGACCCACGGCCTTCTCTGAATGGCTTCGGCATCAGCTGCACTTAGGAAGTGGAAGCAGTACCACTCTTTCATTAGGCTTGAGATGACCAGAATATAGCCGATGACTGGTTTCCAATAGGACGCAAGCCATTTGCTCATGTCTGAATCAGACATTTCCGGGAAGTGCCATTTCCCAATAAGAGCGAGGTTCTATAGACTATCAATCCTTTCATTCATGTGCACACTATCAATCCTTAAAGCCGGTGGAGGGGCAGTGGTTTTGGCAGGTTTACGGGACTTATTGTAGCGATATTTAAATCCGTTTGGGCTCCTATTTTCCTGAGCCGCCTCTGCTTTCCTTTGGGAAGACGGCCAAGTGTTACTCGGAGATGCATTTTGAATGCATGGTTTAACCACCATGTCATGCAAAGTGGTATGCCAATCCCCTTCCAGTGAGGCACCCCCCCATGCCCGCTCAGCCTCCATAGTGGCTTTAATTAAGTCCTCTGTGGCGATAGCATCTGGGCCTCGTCCATTCACTCCTAAAAAACTTACCTCGGGATTTGATGTGAACTTGAACTGATGCCAAATCCGGATAAGAACATGAACAGTAAGGGATTCTGACTTCCGAGGACATTGAAACCTAAAAGGAATTTAAATCGGGGATGATGAAGGTACAGGAGAAGGATTTCCTGAAACCCAAATAGAAAAATCTGGAGGATACAAGGACGTGGATAGAGATAAGACTTATACTAATCAGAGGCTTCAACATACAGGATCTGAGCAAGTGATGTCATTGATGCCGCCATTAGATCCCGAGGAGGATATATTTAGGATACGTTAGATAGGATCAGTACAAGGCCAGATTGAGACGGATAGCGGGAAATATAGACGTAAGCCAATTTGAAAATTCCGGGCAAGGTCAAGAACAAGGCCAGATGCCAGAAAAAAATTCTGAACGGGAGGGGAGGGTGGCGAACCTCACCAAGGACCGAGGAGGTTCGATTACGAGACCTCTGGAAAAATTCTACAGGGAAGCAGGCTCATCACATACCAGACAACAACGATAAACCTTGAAGATGCACCACCATTCGCCAATTCTAAACCTTAAGTCAGTGCGCGGCTTATAGATAACTATGAAATTTCGAAATCTAAGAAACAGTTCCTTTATCATCTTGAGAGCATTTCAGCAGAAAGACCAGAACAAAAGCCACAAACTACCATTCATGAAATGCTGTATCAGGATGTTGATAGCAAATAATCATAGCATAAAACATGAAAAGGACCAACTTTTGTTCACCTTTAAACAGATAGGGAAGGAAAAGCAGAAACGCATAGCAAGGATTCCAAAGTACTGACCAGGAAAAAGTGAAGATTTTGGCAAAAGCATTGATCAACTAAATCCCTCACTGTATTCATTACTTTTTCAACAGAGATCTAAATTTTCGATGATATAAACCTCATAGCCATACTCAAGGAGCTGCAGAGCAGTGTCATTGGCCTCCTACAGCTTGGAGCACCAAGCCTCTGCAGAATGACATGCAAACACGTTTCCCTCCCCATCTCCGACCTACAATTCCCCCTGCTCACTTGGCAACCTGTTAGTACTAGATAAATAGGAATAGTCTGCAATTTCAAAGGATGATTTTGATTAGATGACAAGTGAGTTCGTATTTAAGTTTCAAGAATTTTAATTCACTTCTCAATTTGGCTAGCGTTACAACACTTTTGATATATATATATATTTTATTTTATAGAAAGTGAAATAAACATTATCTCATAAATCATGAATTACAAAGAGGGTGTAAATATATTAGTTTTGAATCATTTTATTTAATGATCTTTGAGGGCTGAGAGGAATCAAATTTTGTTTCACTTTAAAAGAGATTTGCATCTTAATAGATTTGATCTTTCTGACACTTAATAAATCTGAAGTTAAAATAAATCTAAGGTAATTTAATTATTAATTATTCTTAATTATAATTTTTTAATTAAATTCTTATCTAATTTAACTGACAAAATGTTAAGTAATACATTACATTACAACATTAAAAAAAAACTATTATACTAGAGAGAGTGTCTTTAGGCACAATGAAAGTTCATATATATTTTAGAGTGTTCATGTAATTAGATGTGTAGTTGAGCAAAAATCCATTCATATATATATAGAGATAGATATATTATTGAGTGTTATAAAGGGAGCAATATTATATATATATTCTTTATAAATTAATTTTAATGCATTTTTCAAATGAGAATATATTAATAACATAAAATTGCTTAAAGAAACATATTATATGAATAATTAAATAGTTCGATAGAAAAATCCTTGTTTCATAAAGAATCAAATGGTGAAATGGAAAATATCCCTTATCTCATAAACCAAAAGTCTATGAAGTATGGAAATGATACAACTATATGACCTTTGGTTCATTTTAATTACAGATCTATGGACAGAGACGGATCAAATCTCTCTTCACTCTAGAAGAGGTTTGCACCTTAATAAATTTGGTCCTTTGTCTCACCCCCTTTGACACGATTATAACACGAAGCATATGATTAAATATATAGAAGGAAAATGATATTAAAACAACGTTTTCAATTCTTATTCTCTTACCAATGTTACTTTCCTTGTATTAATACTATTTTTTGTTATGAATCATGCGTTAAATATTAAGGTTATATTTCTAGTATAGAGGTTATATCGACATACAATGTTCCATTTACAGACAATATAATAATATCATTGCTTACTTGCTTTACTATGTTATAGACCTTGCAACACATTACGATAACTCAGAGCTTGTATTAACTCTTGATAATTTTGTTTGGTCTTCCCCTAACCCAACCTAGGGTGTGGAATGTTCTCATAGTCGTTCCACACTCTACACTTGGTGTATTAGGTCTTGGGATCTGAGGATAGAATCATGGCTTTCCACTCTCAGAACTAAATTGATGGCGGAGACTGTATTTTTGGTTTTGATTGGTAACTACCCACTCGACCCACTCAGCCTGAGGTTCGTTCGACACGTTCATTGTGAGGGTTTGCTCGGCACAGTGGTGCGGTTCATCTATTCTTTTAGAGAGAAATTTTGGTTGTTACAAGGAGATTCTAGCTGGTGCCATGGCTCATTTAACCATCCCAACATCGCCATGACGGATAGAGGTGGATTACTTGCATTAGAGGGTTTTCTTACTCATTTGGCTCCTTGTTAAATATGGTTTGTTGTAATTTCCACCACGTAATGGAACAAGCTTTTACAACAGTGGTTGGTTTTGTTACCGTGCTTGGGTTGCTGGAAAATTTTCCATAGACAGCACATAGATAAGGTATCTTATTTTATTTCCTTTGAGATAGGATTTCTTTCCATTAGAATTTCTTGGCTTCTTAGGTTAATAGGATTCTCTGAATCATGCTTGAACTTGTATGATTTTCTGCGATGAGTTTATTTCATCTTACAAGTTTGTTGCTGACCCTTAATCCCTTGCTCAGTGTCCTATTGTCTCACTTCTGATTTTGATAATGCTACATGCCTTTGAACTTGCAAGTATTCGTCTACCTTTACCTTGATTACACACCTTTCTATCATTTGAGGCCTCCACTATAGTTTTCACTTCGCCCGTTTCCATGTATTTATAACTAGAGGAGGGTTTTCCCTTCTAATCTCGTGTCACAAACAAGGGTTTTTATTTTAATATCTCAAAGAGGACTTTGACTTTCTTTGAAATGAGCTAGGGTGAATTAGTTAGTCGTATGGATACATGAATAAATTGTTTAACTCATCGTATGGCTACATGGTTTGATTCCTGCTTTGTTGAGTTATTTTTCTTTATTGAAATTACACCATGATGAACAGTAATATGTTATTTGTAGAATTAGTGCTCTTCAATTGTTTCAAAAAATTAAATACTTTCGTATTTAACTATTTTTGTTAAAGAGTTGCAACGTTTACACCTCCCACCATTGTTTTTCAGTTTATCAAACGAGTTTTTAAGCGTGGCTAAATTGTTCAAATTTTCTTATGGTTAATAATTTTTCAATATCTCAGAAATGTTTCTGCATTCCATGTTATAGTGTTAATGTTATCATATAAATGTATTCTTGATTTAATTTATGAATAGCTATGTTCTATCAATTCTTGTTTTCTTATTAAGTGTTATCAATCTTACTTGTCAACTATTTGAGGTTTCACTATTAATTATAAGGAATGTAAATTTTAGTGCTTCACTAGTAATAAATGTATTTCCTCGAGGGTAGAGGGACTGTCTCAAGGCAGTTGTAATGGCTCGACCATTAGACTGACCCTGAGTCTACCAAGTGGCAATCTTAGAAAGTTACTTTTGTACAATCCATAACCCTGCTATATGGGCTTCACAAACATTTGGGGATTTTTTATTATTTACTAATTTATGACCCTATGTATTTTTCTAATTCAAGTTTCAACAATAACCCGAATCAATAGAAATTCCCAATTTTTTTTTTTAATAAAAACACACAACTCAAATAGGTCTACATAAAAATTATCTATTGCTTTCCTTGTATGCCTCGCATTCACACTGAAAGTAATGTCTTTCCTCCCTACCAATGAGACTAGTCTTTATACTGCATCTCCCCCCAAGCTCTCCTCATAGGAAGGTTTTCTTTAAAAGACAATATTTCATAGAGAACCTTCAATGACTATCTTGTCCCAACCAGACTTAGCCATGAATAAATATCTTGGCACCAACTCCACCTCGCCAACCAACATGGACGTCGATTCTTTGTTTATGCAGTTCCTCTTCATTAGGTCACCTCAGGTTCCTCGTAACCCTTTTGGTTTCCTTTTTCTAAGTATTTATTTCTCTAGAAGAGGTTATGGGCAGGTAATTGCCTAGCCCATAACTGTCTAACATCTCAAGCCTATGAGGTTCATTCGACATGACTTCCCCAATGTGAATTGTGCAAAAGATAATTAATTAAAAAATGGTAATTTTCAACTTATTGTTTGACCATTAGAAGGTTTGCATCACATCATAATGTTTTTTAGCCAAAATAACTTATTGTTTACAAGTTATTGGGGGGTATTACATCATCCCCCTCTCGAACAAAACATTGTCTGGGTGTTTTCACATATTCAAAACAAATTTGGGTATGCTTCTCTCATGAAATTTTAATCCTCCCAAGTGGCCTCACCTGGGCCAAAGTTCTTCCATTGCATCTTAACTTGGGTGATAACTCCCCTTCAGAGCATTACTTCTCTCTCATTCAGTATATGCTCAGGCTTGACCAGAAATTCGCCACCCGGTTCGACCTACAACCGTAGTTGCAATTTTATTAGTGAGTTTTTTTTATATCAACCATCATACCCATAATTATATATATATATAATAATTATATAAATATAATCTATATATATTATATTATGGACTTATTACTGTATATATTTCCAAATATAACATATTTAGGATCATATTATATATATATATATATATATATATATAATATATATTCTTTTAACAAAGGAACATGAAAACCATTGTGACTACATATGTGATTGCGCAAGACTAGTTGGTAAGTTAGATGTCCGATTCAGGCCAAAATCTAAAAAAGACCGCAATATCTAGGAGCCATCTTGGTACATCCTACCCAATGCAAAGCATTCCTTTTGCACTTCAGCCATACATATATGTGATCCTCGAGACTAAATTCCCAATAAATTCTCTTTTTATTAATGTAGTACTTTGTTCAATGCTAGGTTGCCTTCAAACTTAGACTTACCTTTCTTATAACCTCTTCCATCTCTTATAAAATATATGTGACCAACTATTGAGCCATGGAAAAGGTATGCATATGTTATTTATTTCATCATCCTTTTCCTTTAGTTATATCCCTTTTTATCTCCTAATATGTTAATATATCAAATGATTATGGTAAGAATGAGGAAATTATCTGTAGTTACAATTGAGCTGATCATTATCCTTCTTTATGCAGGAAAAATATGAAAAGGGATAACTGTTGTTCCCTAGCCAAGGAATAGTGAAAAGGTAGATAGGCAAGGAAGGAGCGTGATAGTTACAGATAAGGGCAAAACAAATCATAGGGATCAACACGAGAAGGGAAAGATGACTAAAGTTGGAAAACTGCACGAATCCCTCAAGATCTCTTTATCTTGACAGTTTGCTTTTACTATTTATCTTTTTACCTCTTTCCCATTATAAAAGCAACAATTTAAGCAGAAAGGGGAATTACTATTGAGAAATTGTAACTTTCATCACTGACTCTCGTTGTTGAGCAAAGCATGAAGTTACTGTAACACTTATGCAATGATTAATATATAAAACAATGTTGTTCCTTCGCATCCCTTGAAGTAATCCGGCGATGTTCACTAGCGACTAAGGGCCCGACCCTGGTGGATTCCCTTGTTGTACCTGTATCATGCATTTATGATTCCCGCACTGTGATGGTTTGATTGAATTTCTACTTTCTGCAATTGTATCACTTTGTTGTGTCCCATTTCCCAATCTCAATGGAATTGTTCTCTAATATTGTTGATTCAGTGTATTGTTATTTCAGATCTACTTTTTTAGTTAAGCATTCTATTTTGAGATCATGTATTGTAAAGAGCATTGACTACTACTCTCGAAGCTCTCAGATTGAGATCATCTACTACTTATATTAAGAATTGTGTTTGATTGAGAACAAATCAGTTAAAAGATGAATGTGTTATTACTACTATATTCTCAATTGATGATTGTTGTTACTTTGACGAATGTCTGATTTACTTTCATTAGAGGATTAAGTTTTCTTATAATTGCAATTATAATTTACTTGTTCCATGCATTTACTCTTGTATTTGAAAGAACTATATTGCAATTTATAAGAATTACTCTCTGATTTAAATAGCCAGTGAAACACGACATGACCACAAGGGACAACAAAATCTCTAGTAGAGGTATAACTCGTGCAGAAATTGGCAACTTGCTAGAGGATTTTGAAACTGATATTTTAGGAAATTATGCAAGCCAAACAGAGGTAGGCAGAAGCACAAGAAAACTTGGTGATATTCTGTCCTAGATGTAGAAAGAATCATAGTCACAAAGAGTGCCTACTGGATATGGTGCAAACCTACGACATATGTTGAAAGGTCACACTAAAGAAAGCTTTCCATCACTCCCAGGGCTAAAAGTTGTCTATAAGGAGGTAGAAGAAGATAGAAAACTAGTCTACTTGCTAAATTAGCATCGCCAATGGAAACCACGACAAACGAGTACGCTGACTGATCCATCCTCTTTCTTTCATGTGCTGCAATATAATTCACAACAATACCTAGGAATCATGTGGCAGAACCAACCATCTTTTTCCAATTGGTCACAACAGCCATTCCCTATGCTACCTTGGCCCAACCAATCAAATCAAAATAACAATTGGCCAAATTCCTCTTACTTCCCACTGTTTTGGAAAAATAATGGATATCAATCCAATGGCCACCCTCAACTTCACAGAACTAGAACTGCCAGTCAAGTTGGTAGAGACCTACTAATCAGCCAGCAGGAACAATCCCCCTGCCTCAACCCACACTGTCACCACCCTATACATTGCAACAGAACCCTCAAACCAACCTACGACCACAGCTCCCAGCCTAACCCAACCCGAACCCCAACAACAGACCGGTTCAATCTGTGCAAATTATTGAAGGACCAGAGTTAGAAACCGAGTTAAGGGAGTGCAATGACCTTCAATTAAGATCTAGGCAGATAATAGAATCAGAGGGGGATAAAAATGTTCAAATTCAAGATCCGTTACCTGTAGAACAAGCACCACAAGTAGAGAACATGGTTAGATAGAAAACTCATGATCAAGAAACCACCTCTTGTCCACCATTCCTAGAAAGATTAATCATACCTCACCCAAATTAACACCCTGATTTTGATCTTCTGAGAGAATTGAAAATTTTGTCTATAAAAATACCACTCCTCTAGGCTATTCAAGACATCCCAATTTATGTAAAAACTTTTAAGGAATTATGTATGAAAAAGCCAAAGGGGAAAATAAAAACAAATCTAACTGTCCATGTAGTCGATACCTTATTTGATTTACTATCAGGAAGAGAAACACTTGTAAAATATGAGGACCCATGGAATCCTATAATCACAGTGCAAATAAATGGATGCTCCTTCCCCCATACCTTAGTCGATTTAGGAGCAACAATCAATATTCTTACAACAAAAATTTGTCAAAAGCTTGGCATTACATCCTTGGACCCAACCACAACCTTGTTGCAATTGGTTGATCGATTGGTAGTCACACCAGAAGACACATTTCAGAATGTAATGGTGTCTGTAGACTATTAGGAATACCTTGCAGACTTTCTGATCATCAATCATAGAAACTGACTCGATGGACATCCCTTAACTCTAGGTAGACCTTGGATAGCAACTGTGTATGCTTACATAAGCTATCGAATAGGCATCATGACTATAGCAAGAGGAAGAAATATAAATAATTTAGCCTTATATCCTCCAGCTTAGCCAGGTTTAACAATAATCAAAAATAGAAAACAACCTGTATCATATCTAACTGAAAACATTAGATCACTGTTAAGCATAGAATATACTATCGAATTTAAGGATCAAATAGAAGATGACATCATTAACATCTACATTAACCAACCAAATATTAGATCCGATCTAAAATGTCACATCATCGAACCAACATTCGATAGCGAAATAGAAGAAGATCCCCTAAAATATATTAACGATTAATCAATACCAACCACCTTTGTTTATAACAACAAAACGATAGAAATTGAGCTAGGAAAAACTTTGAATATTAACAAAAACTTGACTGCTAACCAAAAGCAGAAGCTTGTTCAACTCCAAAGAAAATATAACAAGGCCTTTGCATGTGATTACCCGAACATGAAACAGATTGTTACCTAATTATGCATGCACCACATTTATACAGAGGAGGATACTAGGCCCATTCGACAACCTCAACGGAGGTTAAATCCTCATCTTAAAGATATTGTTAAATCTCAACTACAAGAATTGCTAGATGTAAAATTTATCTACACAATATCTGACATAAAATGGGTCTCTCCATTAGTAGTGGTGTCGAAAAAGAATGGAAAGAAGCGTATATGTGTTGACTATAGAGAGCTTAATAAGGCAACCCCAAAAGACCATTTTCCCCTTCCTTTCATTGACCAAGTCTTGGACACATTGTCATGAAAATAATTATTTTCTTTCCTAGATGGCTTCAGTGGATACAATCAAATTCAGATTACTCTTGAAGATTAGGATAAGACTACCTTTACCTACCCTTGCAGAACATTCATTTACAGGGTCCTACCTTTTGGGTTATGCAATGCACCTGCCACATTTCAGAAGGCTATACTCAGCACTTTTTTAGATCTGATAAATGAAGGGCTCGAGGTGTGCATGGATGAGTTTACACCTTATGGAGATGAATTCAAACCAGCATTACAAACATTAGAGAACGTTCTGCAAAGATGCATTGCCACCAAACTTTGTTAAAGCAATGAAAAATGCCACATGATGATGACTGAGGGCCTCATCTTGGGTCACTATATCTCAACAACTGGAATCCAAGTAGATCCATCAAAAATTTAGATAATTCTTTTAATACAGGTCTACCCCTTCCACACAAATAGAGGTATGTAGTTTTTTGGGATTTTCTGGTTAGTATAGAAGGTTTATAAAGAATTTTTCTCAGATTACCGCACCATTACATGCACTAACAGGAAATATTGATTTCATTTGGACAGATAAATGTGACAACGCTTTTGAAGATTTAAAATGGCTTGTATCAACAGTGCCAATATTAAGGGGCCCAAACTAGGATTTGTCATTCCAGGTTTCATCCGACGCTTCAGACACAGCCATAGGAGTAGTTCTCGGCCAAGAAAAAGATAAAAAGCCATATACAATATACTATATTAGCAAATTCTATCTCCTACTGAATTAAATTATACTATTACTGAAAACGAATTTTTGGTTGTAATCTATGCTATCAATAATTCAGACATTATATAACAACATACCCTGTGGTTTTATACACTGATCACTCTGCTATTAAATATCTAGCCAATGAACCTGTTAAAAATGGAAGAGTGACAAGATGTTTGATATTTTTGCAGGAATTCGATATAACAATTAAGGATCAACCAGGAAAAGAAAATCCAATTGCAGACTTCCTTTCATGAATGCCAAAGACAGATGACTCGGAAGCAGTAGAAGATCAGTTTCCAGATGAACATTTATTTGTTGTAATAGTGAAAACACCATGGTACGCCGATGTCACAAATTATTTGGCAGTGGGAAAATTACCCAAGCACCTGATGCCTAATGAAAGAAAACAAATAGTATAGCGCAACACGAGATTCTCTTGGATCAGGGACTATTTATTTCATACAGGAGCTAATATGCACATTAGAAGATTCACCAGGGAAGATGAAGTTTTCGACATTCTAAAAGCATGCCATGATGGGCCATGCAGCGGACATTTTGCAGATCGCAGGACTGGTCACAAAGTTTTACAGATAGGCTATTATTGGCCTACCATTTTTAAAGATGTCAAGAAGTTTGTCCAGGCATGTGACAGTTGCCAAAGAATGGGATGCCTCGAGCGGTCTGATGAGATGCCCTTACACCCGCAGATAGTCACTAAACCTTTTGAGCGATGGGTGTTAGACTTCATCGGTCCAATAAACCCATCCTCTAATCAAAAGACATATATATTAGTTGCAACATAGTATGTGAGTAAATGGGAGGAGGTAGAGGCATTACCAAGGGCAACAGAGGATTCGGTAATCCACTTTCTTTTCCAACCATTCATGCGATATGGCTTTCGTAGAGAGGTAATTATGGATGGAGGGCTACAATTCATAAGCCATAAGATCGCTACAACATTAAATAATTATCAAATCATGCACAAAATCACGACTCCATACCACCCACAAGAAAATGGCCACGTAGAAAGTACCAATAAAGTGATTGAGGCAATACTCACAAAGATAGTTACATCACATAAACGTGACTGGGCTAACCGATCGCTAGAAGCCCTTTGGGCATACTGTATGACATGGAGAAATACCACGGGATATTCCCCATACCAATTAGTGTTTGGAAAAGAACCTATCTTCCAAATTGAATTTGAAATCTAGACATTGAGGATAGCTCAGGAGGTAGGCTTGGACTTAAACGAGGCACAGATTAATAGGCTACATCAAATCAATGAATTGGATGAAATCTGGCTATCAGCTCTTCAGCACACTACACCGATCCAACAGGAAAGAGTGAAATGGCATGATGCCCTTATTAAAAAGAAGATCTTCCATGAAGGAGATTGGGCACTCTTGTATGATTCTAGGTTCCAGCATTTCCCCGGAAAACTCCAAACCAGATGGTTAGGACCTTATGAGATACAAAAGGTGGATGATAATGGCACCATCACATTAGCCACCATTGATGGGTCTAGCTATTTTTTTAAAGCGAATGGACATCAAATACATATTTATCATAAACTTCTTACCAGAGAGTCCTTTTGCCAATAGTTACAGGAAGATTCCACCATAAAATTCTTGCTGAGGAGGGAAACCCATCCTCAACATTGACCCACTGAATAATTCATTTTTTTTTTAATTTTGTACATAAATTTTTCTTTCTATTTTGATTGAATTTGCTTGTATAAACTATAAATAAACTCTTTTTTTTCCTTTGTTGTTTCCTCTAAGGAACTGCTGCCATCCCTTCTAAAAAGAACAGCAATGGTTGCATGGATTTTCTTTTCGTTGTTCACTTTGAGGAAGAACTACAATTCCCTCCAAAGAATAGCTGTTGTTCCCTCTAAGGAACAACAATTTTGTGTACAGATTTTCGTGTTGTTCCCTTTAAGGAATAGTTGTTGTTCCCTTTAAGGAACAACTATCATTCCCTCTAAGGAACAACAATCTCCTGCATATTTGATTTTCTTGCTATTCCATTTAATGAACAACTGCCATTCCCTTTAAGGAACAATCATTCCATGTGTACTTGTTTTTGCTGTTCCATTTAATGAACAATTGTTGTTCCCTCTAAATAATAGTTGTCGTTCCATCTAAGGAACAATAGTTCCTTATATATTCAATTTTCATGTTGTTCCATTTAAGGAACAATTGTTCTTCCCTCTCAGGAACAATTGTCGTTCCCTCTAAGAAACAACAGTCTCATGTGCGTTTGCTTTTTTCTGTTCCCTTTAAGGAACAATTGATATTCCCTCTAAGGAACAATAGTCATTCCCTCTAAAGAATAGTAGTTCTGTGTGCGTTTGCTTTTTGTAGTTCCCTTTAAGTAACAATTGCTATTCCCTCTAAGGAACAGTAGTCGTTCCCTCTAAGGAACAATAGTGTCGTGTGCATTTGTTTTTTGATGTTCCCTTTAAGGAACAGTTGCTGTTCCCTCTAAGGAACAGTTGTTGTTCCCTCTAAGGAACAGTTGTTGTTCCCCCTAAGGAATAGCAGTCATTCCCTATAAGGAACAACAATTTCATATGCATTTTCTTTTTGTTGTTCCCTTTAAGGAACAAAGTTTGTTCCCTCTAAGGAACAGTAGTCGTTCCCTCTAAAGAAAAATAGTTTCGTGTGTATTTTATTTTTATTGTTCCCTTTAAGGAACAGTTGTTGTTCCCCCCTAAGGAACAACAGTCGTTCCCTCTATGGAACAACAGTTTCATGTGTATTTTCCTTTTGTTGTTCCCTTTAAGGAATAGTTGTTGTTCCCTCTAAGGAACAACAGTTGTCCTCTAAGGAACAACAGTTTCATGTGTATTTGCTTTTTGTTGTTCCCTTTAAGGAATAGTTGCTATTCCCTCTGAGGAACAAATGTCATTCCCTCTAAAGAAGAATAGTTTCATCTGTATATGATTTTTGTTGTTCCCTTTAAGGAACAATTGTTGTTCCCTCTAAGGAACAACTGCTATTCCATCTAAAGAACAACACTTTCATTTGGGTTTGTTTTAATGCCATTCCCACTGAGGAACAACAATTTCATTTGCATCTATTTTTCTGATGTTCCATCTAAGGAACAACTATTGGTCCCTTCAAGGAATAGCAATTTTGCGTCCAATTATTTTTCTTTCTTTTCATTGTTCCTTACAAGGAACAACTACTATTCCTTCTAAGGAACAACTATTGTTCCCTTTAAGGAACAATAGTTTCGGTCTGCAGTTTTGTTTCTTTTTGTCATTCCTCCTAAGGAACAGTTGTTGTTCCCTTTAAGGAACAATACCTTTTTGTGTGTTTTTCATGCTTTTCCCTACAAGGAACAATACTCTTTGTAAGAGGCTTTCGTTAGAAAATAAGCACCATGTGAATATTATTTCACTCTTTATGATCGTCTATAGGGCAAGAATACAAACATATATGTAAGGATACAAAATTTGAAGGTTAGTAGAACAAGCAAATAGAATATTATCATCTTTAATGAGATTTCTTTGTATTGATTAAAAAGGGAAGGACGAAACCATCTATATCACTTTGTTGTCCTTATTTTCACTATAAATCAAATTGATTGGTTATTTGTACTATGTTGGTTCTTCCCTAACTCCTATAATTCTCTCTGCTCATTATCATTGAATAAGAGTAAGGGCATATTTTTTTTCTATTGGTATGTTTAGACTTGTTCCACCATCCCTACTCTTAAGGAGTGTTGAGCCACCCTCTATATAAAAATAGGAAGTGCTATATAAAAAAAAAGGGGAAGGAAAGAAACAAATATACATATGCTTACTAACAATTCTATGATTTGTCAGATGGAGGATAGGCGGTCTAATCATGAACCAAACTACCATGCTCATAAGGAAGAAGCGAAGTGGCATTCCTACTATGGCCACCACACAAGGGATATGATCCAATGGATGCATCAGAAAAATAAAGTCCTTGGAACAGGAGGTCTCATCACGAGCCGACCTGCCCACTTTCTGCTCCTCCCTAGTTAATGGCATTATGATTCATCTGGTCACCAAGCCAGCACAATGGCCTCCATTATTACATCATAAGGAACTTTCCTAATTATACATAAAGGATCATGGTTCTAAAGGGTGAAAAAGCAACTTTGTCAAGGTTATAAACACCTGTGGGCAACAGAAGCTCTGTTGATGGTATTGGGGTCATATTTTCAACATCACTAGTGATTATATATCCCTTTTCTTATTCTTTATCTTTACTACAGAGAGATTATGTTCCTAATTTATTTTTTGAACCTTTATGCATCAGATATCTTTTAAAAAAGTCAATCATAGTGGTTTAAGTGGAATAATGATCACAAAGCATCTTGCCCATGTAAGATATCCTTTCTCCCTTTTCGAATCACTCCACGACATCTCCACATTTATTCATAATTCTCGTTCTATGCAATGATGTCAGTACTCTGATATTTTTTGTGATCCTATCATAAATATGTATACCTTTCCATTTTTACCACTTATGTACGTCACCGCCAGTACATCATTCGTTCATTTAACTGGTCAAAGACGACCTATCATTTTAAGGGGGTCGAGGGTGACTCTGAAAGCACTTATGAATGCATGTTAGTCCTTTATTTGGTTATAATAGACTATATGACATTCCATAATAGCAAGTCTTTAACGGTATCTATGCTGAAAAGGTATCATCCGATATTAACAAATTGTTGTTCCATCGTTGGCTCTATTTATTGCTGTGTTACCTATGTTAAGCTAACAATGTGAAAAATTCAGGAAAAATGGGAGGAAGAACGGTGCATAGGGAGCCACTGATAATAGTTGTTTATGATGCCACTAGAGAAATTCTAGTTCGAGCCGAATGGGTTGCATACTTCACACAACTACAGAAACCCAATGAAGCCATTGCTATCGAATTCGTATACAATTTACAAAATGAACATTCTATGATAAGGGGAAGGCAAATTACAATGATAGACACAATAATAGCTGAAGTGTCTGGATTACCAGCAGTCGTACCCATATGGACCCATAAAAAATTGAGGTTGTAGGATGTTATTGTAGTCTTTCAGGATGAGGGACATGACTTGATTGTCAAAGGCAAAGGAGTTCAACCTTCACCCCTTGAAGAACCGTGGAAAAAACTGGCAAGATTCATTTAGAGCTATATCAAATGTGATGGAAGAAAAGACATGGTAAGGCCATGTCACCTTAAATTATTAGCAGTTCTGAAACACAAATGTTTTGTAAACTTGCCTGCATATTTAAATTTCACATTGCATGACATTGCTCAAAGCATAAAAAAATCCCGGCATATAGAGACTGTCATGAGTCATCATTGCTTAATTAGGCTAATAGTAGGCTACAACCTTTCCCAATAGCAAACAAGTTGGGAAGAATTAGTATTTTTCATAGAAGGGGGGTTAGCTTTACCTTCTCCTAACCCTATTCCAAAAAGGAAGAGGACTACCAGCACAACAAACATTCCACAAAAATGTAGACACTCTGCCAGATTAAAGACAAGTTTGGGAATAGCTGAAAATCCCTAGGGTAGCAGCAACCAACCCATAGGACTATCTAGTCCAGAAAATGAGCAATATTTATAGTTGGAAGGATGCGATGACTAAGAGACCAAACTTGAGGATGAAACAAAGCACTCTAGTGAAGAGGAGAGGAATGAAACAGAACTACCCTTAACACCCAACACAAGTTCCCGACAAGACTTATTTGATATTAAATTGGCCTAGATTTTGGCCAGTATGAACGAATGTATACAGCCCAAAAGCCCGCTCAATTTTAATTTTGAAGCAACACAATCAGAAGAAAACTCTGCCGACAATAGGAGCATATCAGAAAATGTAATCAATAGAGAAGAAACAAGGGCAGAAGTCGCTTAGGAAGAGGCGGACCTGTTATGAAACTAGCTCACACTATAATACTAGTGATTACCGCATTACTATTGTAGTTGTATCCCTTATTAATATTGTTGTGCCCCTATTGTCCCCATATTGTTATTATTGTGCCCCATAGAATCCCTCTATTGTT
>APFE031053154.1:86454-118653 GCA_000404065.3 Pinus taeda
TTGGTGGAGTTGATTGAGGAGTTGATGGAGTTGTGTTCAGTTTGACTTAGTTAAACTAGTTGTATTTAGTCTAACTGAAAAATACACTAGTGATGAGTGGTGTGAATTAATTATTAATTAATTCACTATATTAACTCATAAATCAACTAAAGAATACATCAGTTAACTCAGTGCATGGACAGTTTAGTGGAGACAAGTGTTAGAGGTGGGTGAAAGGGTGAGACTACTATCAGTTGTGACAATAGTTGTGCATGAGATTTGCACAATCATTGATTGAGATTGCCAATGAGGACTGCGCAATACAAGCCAAAGGGATTCGAACTTGGATCTCATCTATTCTCAACTTGGATTGCGCAGTAGAGGCAAGCAAACAGTGGAGGAGATTTGAACCCGTGGCTTGTTCAGATCTGAGCTAGTTTGTGTGTAGCATGTGGAGATAGTACTGAGCACTTGTCAGGAGTATTGTACTATGTATTGTTACATGTTCTCTATCATTATAATATAAAAATAGGTGGGGGTTTTCAGGTGTATGCTTTCCCCATTACATATTGTGTTGATATGTGTGATTGATGTTTCAATGTGCACATGCGATTGTTTTTTAATTCCACAAATTGATGATCAATGGTAGAGGAGGTTATGTATTATGAATGCATTCCGCAAATAGTGTATAATCAGGATAATCTCTGTGAATAAGTGTTATATTATTCAAATTTCTACGTTATATGTGTTTTCAAGGTTTCCTCAATGAAGGTATCCCATGTTATGCTATTCTCTTTCAACTGATGAAGTGCTATAACCTTTATAAGGATATGGTGAAAGAGGCTGGGATAATGCACTTTTCCTTTCAATTTCACCCTTTCACACATTTTGGTTAGGCTCCTATACAAGTTGCTAGACAAATTTAGAGACTTGGCAGTTGTAATGTGCATGAGCAGCCTTATGTGGTATTGATATAGCCTAGAAAATATGCCCTCACATGTGAAGAACTTCATGACAGCCCTCATCAATGGTGTGTATCTCTCCAACAAGTATTTGAATGGGAAAAAATGTGTGTGAGCTCCTTTGTATTGTGATTTCAAGTAGGCTTTGTACTCTTCTAGGTCTAGGTTCATGCCTTTGAACCAATTTTCATCGTGGTTTGGTATGCCTATAGCTTGAGAGGTGACATCCACTAAAAACATGAAATCAGTCCTTGCAATGGTGATCTTGTCTTCCTTAAAGGTGAGGGAAAATATACTTGTGAGATGCTCATGGTAAACTACTTCCTGCACTCTTTGAAAAAACCCTAAATAGTTGACATCTTCAAATCATTTCATGAAAAATGGGGAGGAGGTGATTTCATTGCAATTAGAGGGCTAAAACCTTAGTATCTTTCCCAAGAATTTTGACCTAGTTCTTCCTTGTGTTCCCCTAACTCTCCCTAACACTCTTCACCATCCATTGACATTATCTTCCATGTGTTACCTTTTCAGTCCTTGTCATGCCCTCGAACTCCTTAGCTATCATGCCCTCACAACTGCCCTTAATTTTTTTTAGACTTGATCGAAACCCAACCAAGTCTTGCCCCGACTACTACAACTTAACCAAGTTATAGTTAGTAAAACTAGGCTATGCCTTGCTCACCTAAAAACTAGCTATAAATCTTAGGATACTCATGTCCAATCTCAACTCATCCCACTTAACAAGTTACCAATTCAAGGCCCACGTTCAACCATGGCCATAAAACAACTAAGAAACATAGTTTACATCTTGACATATCATAACATATGGCACATATAATAATCCCTTAGCCCTATGTGGCATGTGTTAGCATCCCCTACATTTCTTGGCATGTTTTGCACTCCCTAGCACACCCTAGCACTCTCTAACATGCCCTATCACTCTAGCATGCCTTGGCACTACCTAGCATAAAACCTTGTGACTCCCTCCTTATAACACTTGGAAGTCATTGACCCTCCCTATCACACACTCTTATCTCTTCATTCCATGCATTTTGAACTAGTGCTCCCTTATGCTTTTGTGGCACTCCCTAACATTCACTGGCATGCATTGACACACACTAGCACATGACACATCTTAGTATGTTTTCTTAGCATTCTAGCATTCCTTGACACTACCTAACATATGTTGTCGCTCCCTCCTTATGACACCTAGAACTCACTAACACTCCCTGTCACACACTCTTATTCATTCATTTCGATGTATTTGAAACTAGTGATCCCTTTTATTTCCTTGCCACTCCATAACACTCCCTGGCATGAGTTGGCATGCCCTAGCACCTAGCACATCTTGGCATGTTTCCATGGCCTCTAGCATGCCTTAACACTGCCTACCATACCTTGTTACTCACTCAACACACATGTATATCATTGACACTTCCTGTCACAAACTCTTATTTGTTCATTTGCATGCACTAAATTGACCTAGTGCTCCCTTGTGTTTCCCTAGCACTCCCTAACACATCCTAGCACATGTTGACACACCCAGGCACCTGGCACATCTTGGTTGCATGTCACCCTAGCAATCTAGCATGGCTTAGTGCAACCTAGCATACTATGTCACTCTCTTCTTAGCACACTTGGAACTCACTGACACTCCATGTCACACACTCTTATTCATTCATTTCCATGCATTTTTACCTAGTGCTCCCTTATGTTTCTCTGGCACTCCCTAACACTCCTTAGCACGCATTTACACACCTTGGTGCTTGGAACATCTTGGTATGCTTCCCTAGCACTCTAGCATGCCTTAGCAGCAATGCATAGCATAATTTTTTACTCCCTCCTTAACACAACTATAACTCACTGACTGTAATGTTCCAAACTAGGAAAAATAGTGCTATGCAAAGTAGCAAATAAAAATAACACCATAAAATTAAATCAAACCATCAGACCACAAAATTGTTTGGCATGTGTTAGCACACATTTTCATTCCTTAGCACGCCATGGAACTCCTTAGCTATCATGCCCTCACAACTACCATTACATTTTTTGTAACATGGGAACCCAACAAAATCCTACCTCAACTATAACAATAACTTAACTATAGTCCACATGGGGTGGCTCAAGCGGCAATGGCCATGGAAATGAAGTCTCACCGAACCGGAAGTCTTGGGTTGAAATCTTGGGCTACCCTTCCCCCGTTGAGGGGTACTTAATGGACATGTAAATCAGAGAGTCTCGCCCAGCCTACAAAAAAAAAAACAATAACTTAACTATAACAACAACTAAACCAACTTACAATTACTACAAATATACTATGCCTTGTTCACCTAAGAACTTCCTATAACTCATCTTAGGCTACTCATGTATAATTTACACTTATCTAACTTAACAAGTTACGAAGACAAGGCTCACATCCAACCATGGTCATAAAATTAAACAACTAAGAAACAAATTTTACATCATGACATGCCATAACATCTGGCATGCCTAATAATCCCTTGCCACTATGTAGCACATGTTAGCATCTCCTGCATTCCTTGGCATGCTTTGGCACTCCCTAGCACTCCCTGACACTTAGGACACCTTATACTCACTAGTTAACACTCTCTGTCACACCCTTATTCATTCATTTCCATGCATTTGAAACTATTCCTCCCTTGTGTTTCCCTGGAACTTGGCCGTAATACTCCCTAGCATGTGTTGGCGCCACACCCTGGTGCCTAGAACTTCTTGGCATGAGTTAGCACTTCTTGGAACCCAACCAATTCATTCAAAAAATAATGTTGTCCTTAGCCCAAAGTCTCCCTTTCTCTAAAATTTCTTTGTCCATCCCCTTATTGCAATCGTAGGCTTACCTCTTTAAAGTCCTATTCTAAAATTCTCCTAACACACTTCGTCTTTGGGACACATAGAATTCACTAACACTCCCTAGAAGACACTCTCATTTGTTTGTTTCCATGCACTTTGACCTAGTTCTCCTTTGTGAGGCCCTCACACTCCCCAACACTCCTCTACATGCATTGACAATGTATGGAATGTGTTAGCATGCATTTTCATTCCTTGGAACACCCTATCACTCCTTAACTATCATGCCCTCATAGCTACCCTTATTGTTTTTGGACTTAGGAACCAATCAAGTCCTACCTCTACTACAACATCTTGACCAAGTTACAATTACTACAACTATACTATTCCTTGTTCACCTAAGAATGGCTTATAACTCATCTTAGGCTACTCGTGTCCAATCTTAACTCATTGAAGTTAGCAAGTTACCAAGTCAAGGCTCATGTCCAACCATGGCCATAAAACAACTAAGCAACATAGTTTACATATTGACATGCCATAGCACCTGGCATGTATAACAATCCCTTGACACTATGTGGCATGTGTTAGCACCCCCTGCATTCCCTGTCATGCTTTAGGACTCCCTAGCACAACGTACCACTCCTTAACATTCCCTGGCACTCTTGCATGCCTTGGCACTGCCTAACATATAACTTTGTCACTCCCTCCTTAGCACATTTGGAACTCGCTGAGACTCCTTATCACATACTCTTATTCCTTAATTTCCATACATTTTGAACTAGTTATCCCTTGTGTTTCCAACGCACTCCCTTACACTCCCTGGCATGCATTGGCACACCCTGGCACTTGGCACATCTTGGCATGTTTCCCTTTCACTCTAGATTTCCTTGGCACTACCTAGCATACCTTGTCACTCCCTTCTTAACAGACCTAGAACTCACTGGCACTCCTTGTCACACACTCTTATTCATTCATTTCCATGCATTTGAAACTAGGGCTCCCTTTTGTTTCCCTAACACTGCATGACACAGCCTGGCATGCATTGGCACACCCTAGCACTTGACACATCTTGACATGTTTCCTTGGCCTCTAACATGACTTAACACTTCCTAGCATACCTTATCACTCCCTCCTTATCACACCTGGAACTTGCTAACCCTTCCTATCACAAACTCTTAATTGTTCATTTGCATGCATTATTTTCACCTATTTCTCCCTTGTGTTTCCCTAACACTGCTTAACACTTTCTAGCATGTGTTGGCACACCTTGGCACCTGACACATCTTGTCCACATGTCACTATAGTAGGCTAGCATGAAATAGCACTACCTAGCATACCATGTCACACGCTCTTATTCATTCATTTCCATGCATTTTGACCTAGTGCTCCCTTGTGTTTCCTTGGCACTCCCTAACACTCAGCATGCATTATTACACCTTGGCACTTGGCACACCTTAGTATGCATCCCTAGGACTCTAACATGCCTTGGAACTATCAAGAATATCTCGTCACTCCCTCCTTAGCACACTTGGAACTCATTAACACTTTATTTCCATCAATTTGAAACTAGTTCATCCTTACATTTCCTTGACACATGGCCCTAACATTCCCTGGCATGTGTTCACCCCACACCCTGATACTTAGCACATCTTGGAAGGTCTTAGAACTTGGCATGTCTTGGCATGCATAACATTCCTTGGAACTGTCTAGAATGTGCTAGTACTTCCTAACATTCCCTAGCACACCTTGGCACTCTATAGCTGCCATGCCCTCATAGATATCCTTACCTTTTTTGTGGTTTGGGAACCCAACCAATGCATTGGAAAAACAATGTTGTGCCCAACCCAAAGTTTCCATTTGTTTGAAACTTCCTTGACTAGCCCCTTATCGTAACCATATGCTAACCTCCTACGAGTCCTATTATGAACTTATCCTCACACACTTCGTCCTTGGGACACCTAGAATTTGCTAACATTCCTTGGCACACAATCTTATTCATTCATTTCCATGCATTTTTACCTAGTTCTCCCTTGTGATGCCATTGTTGAAAAGTGTAACTAGGTTCATTCTTCATAATGACATGTGTAATTGTGATTTTATGTAATTAATGTAAAGAATAAAATAAATTATTTTTGTAATGCTTGAATCATGCGTTTCATTATCAAGGAATGTTATTTTTAGTTAAATCTCCCATTGTGAGCTTTTAGGTTTGGTCATCAAGTCATAAAATTCATAGAGTCAATGTCAAATATTGAAGATACATTTTGGGAATGTAATCCGTTGTAAAATAAAATTTACTATCCCTCAAAGAGCTTGTCACAAACTCTTCTTGATGTCTGCCTAAGGATTCTTCTAGAATGTTAATTTATCTTACCTATATCACAAGTTGACTTATTGTGATGTAAGAAACACTACATATAGGGAAACTTAGCCTGCATTTGTGGACAAGCAAATTTGGTTAAGTCTAGAATAAGAAGTGTGAACATAACCAATGAAGAGAAGGAAATGAAGAGTGAATATTTTGGTGTTGTTTATGGGTCTGCTTTAAGGACAATACCTCTACACGTGCGAAGGAAGGAAGAAATATCTATTGCAGAAAGGGTCGATGGTCCTCTTGTTGTCCAAGAAGTCGAATCAAGGAATCAGATAAACAAGGCTATGAGCCAAATTATAATAAGAGGTCATACCATCCAAGTGAAGAAGATAAATGTTCAAAAGGTTGGTCAACCACATGTGCTAGGGTTTCTGCAGAAGGGCCGAGAACTACAGATTTGATCTAGGGAGCCGAAATTTGAAGGAAAAACGAGTTATTGAAGGAAGAAGACTGGTCATCATTGACTCAAGGAAAAAGTGGAAGTTGAATCAAGGAGTCTTGTGACTTGGTCTTGGAGAGGTCATTGAGTCAATGGTCTAGGTCATGGTCTTGGTATTCACGAATTAAGGTCTCTATAAGAAGACGAATTTGTGTGGGTTTTCCTTTCATCTTGGAGAGGTTTTGGCCCTAGCTGATCACCTATTCTTTATGTCTCTTGTCTCTTCATTTTTTATGCATTATTAGTTGTTTGATGAAGAAGAAAACTACAATAATATAAGTAAAGTGAAGATCCTAATCTTAAAAAGTAAAAAGCATTCACAAGCAATTATCATAAGAATATAAATCACCTAATTATTATGACCTAGATTTCTCAACAGCCCTAGCACTCTCTAACACTCCTCAGTATGCATTGACACTATCTAACATGTGTTAGCATGCCTTTTCATTCCTTGACATGCCCTGACACTCCTTAGCTATCATTCCCACACAACTACCCTTACTTCTTTTGGGACTTGGGAACCCAACAAAGTCCTTCCCGAACTACATCAACCTGACCAAGTTATGATTACTACAACTAGACTATGCCTTGTTCACCTAAGAATTGACTATAACTCATCTTAGGCTACTCATATCCAATTTCAACTTATCCCACTTAACGAGTTACAAGTTAGCAAGTCAAGGCTCATGTCCAAGCATTGCCATAAAATAGCTAAGCAACATAGTTTACATCTTGACATGCCATAGAAACTTACACGTCTAACAATCCCTTGGCACTATGTGGCATGTGTTGACACCCCCTACATTCCTTGGCATGCTTTGGCACTCCCTAGCACACCCTACCACTCCCTAACACTATATATTCCTTAGCACTGCTTAGCATATAACCTTGTCACTCCCTCCTTAACACACCTAAAACACACTGACACTCCCTATCACACATTCTTATCTATTCATTTCCAAGAATTTTGAACTAGTTCTCCCTTGTGTTTCCATGACACTCTCTAACACTCCGTGGCACACATTGACACACCCTGTCACCTGAGACATCTTTGCATGCCACCCTGACACTCTAGAATTCCTTGGAACAACCTAGCATACCTTGTCACTCCCTCCTTAGCATACCTAAAACAATTTGACACTCCATGTCAAATAATCTTATTCATTCATTTCCATGCATTTGAAACTAGTTCTCCCATGTGTTTCCCTGACACTCCCTAACACTCCCTGTCATGCATTGGCACACCCTGGCACCTAGCACATATTGGTTCTACCTATGTTTTAGCATCCCCTACATTCCTTGGCATGCTTTCACTCTCCAAAGCACACCTTAGCACTCCCTGACACACCCCAACACTCTAACATGCCTTGACTTTGCCTATCATATAACCTTGTCACTCCCTCCTTAACCCACTTGGGACTCACTATCACTCCCTATCACACACTCTTATTCATTCATTTCCATGCATTTTGAACTAGTTCTCCCTTGTGTTTTTGTGGCACTCCCTAGCACTCCCTAACATGATACTGGTAATACCTCTAGAGATGCCTATAATACATACTCCTCCTTTGACTCAATATGAAGTTTTGATTTTTTCCACTTCCTTTACATACCCTCCATTTAACGACATCCTCATGAGAGAAATCGAGGTTGAATATTACGACAACAAAATGGGGCACACCATATTCTTACAAGGTTTCAAGGGAGGGGTATTGAAAATAACCATTTTATCCCCTATAGACCTTAATATCTTCTCAACACATAAATTAAATGAGAGACTGATAAATTGATCCAAAGATAAATCTCATCATTCAAGGCCAAAACTAGATAGAAAGAATCACACCATGGATTAAGCATTGGCATTGAGTTTTGGTAAAGTCAAGGACCACCTTTGAAGATTGTGACCTTGTTTTTAGCATTATAAAATGGAAGGTCTAAAACCCACACTAAAGAGGGGGGATTTGCACCTTAGCCTTTGCAACCTTTGCCCAAGATGAATATATTTAGTGGAATAGCTTAGATATGTTAGGTATTTGATTTCTAGAGACCCAAATAATTCTTTAGAGGCCAAAATCCCTAGCCACAACTAAAATTTATTCCTATTTGAAGAGACAACTTGAACAATCCACCTAAAAAGAGACATTTTCAATTCCTTTTGATTAAATTATAACAAACCTCAATGCCTGTCCTTTATTATTTTCCTCTTCCATTATCCAACAAAAAATCATTAATATTATATCGTAAACACTTTATATAGGTAAGCATTGTAATCATTTTCCTCAACTCACGGGGTACCTTTACACCTCAACCCATGTAAGCGGACCTAAGTTGATGGCACAACCCATCACACTCTAAGAAGGTTCCAGTTGTCTCCTCCAAACTATGGCATAACTAACCTTAAAATGCCAAATGGTTAATTCATCTCTAACTTGTGGCCTTTTTGCCTCTGTGGAACACATTCTAGCTAGTGCTCATTAAAATAAATGCACTAACTCCACTAGGACACACCAACAGTCCAATATACTATTAAGATGTGGCATGCACCCAATTTCTTATATTACACTGCCATAAATTGCATCTTCAACTTTGGATATCCCAAAATACTAATATCCTAACCCAATATGGCCTATTTTGTTGGATTTGTATAATTTGCTTCTTATCAGATGCTTGCACCTCCTTGGCACTGCATGACAAATCTACTCCAATGGTCACCTTCCAAGTTCCAACAACTCCTTTTGAAACACAACATAACCATCTATATATGTTGCAACAACCTTTCCAACTTCTTTAGTGTCTCACACATGTATTTCATATTTTTGCTTCAACTTGCAAAATGATTGTGCCTAGGAGAGGGTATCAACATTGATCAAGGAATGTTCACATAGTACTAGTGCCAAGTTTCCTTCATGCAACTTGTCAAATGTCTGAAGTTTACTTCACAACTATTCCACCTCTTCAACCCTTTTTAAAGTCTTCCTAGATGTGCACTCTTGCCTCAAGTATAACCTAACACTAGCATCCCAAATGTGAATACTCGTTCCATCTGTTAATGCTTTGTTGAAACTGTATTATCGCACTGCTTAAAATGAAATGTTCACATATTAAGGCAGAAAGCTATTTTTCTTATGATAACCTAAAATATGCGAGTGACTATGAGAGGACTCTATTTTCTCAAGATGAAAACAAAGGGTCTTACAACCCCATTCACACAATAATCTGAATTCATTTAACCTAGATAAGGATACATACCCCACCCCTTCAAAATTTGTCCTATGACTTTGATTTTTAAGAATCTAACACTTGTTTATAACTATTAAATCCACTTACTCTATACTCTCTTTTGCTTGCACCCACCTAATATACAAGAATACATAAATGTTTTCAGTACAACCAAGTTAAAGGCACTTGTTTCCTTTGAGAGATCTCAAATTTTGTCTAGTAAAATTTAACAACAAAATCATTGTATATAAATCATAACCTTAAAATGAGATAATTATTGTTATTATGATAGATACCACTTTTTGATAAATGTTTTCGAACATAAACCAAAAAAATATGTAAGAGTAACAGTACTTAATTGCTCAAATCCAACTAAAATTGTACATATTGTCTTTGGTGAGGGAAACTTTCCACATTGTTTTAAAAACTAAGGGTTAATTCATTTCATGAGGCAAAATTTCAACATTTTTGAAAAAACAAAGCATTAATTCATTTATGGCGAGGGAAAATTTCAACATTTTTGAAAAAACTAAGCGTTAATGCATTTACGTTTTAGGACTATGGAGGATTTGTTCATTTTTCAAAAGGCAGGAGCTAAAATGTGAGATTGTAGAACCCAATATCAAACCCACACCATTGGCTCTTTAGTTTATTAGTGGCGCCAAGGTATGTTCCATTTGTAGCTTCATTTCATTTTAGGTTTCAAGATGATGGAGGATTTGTTTATTTTTCAAAAGGCAGGAGCCAAAACACGAGATTGTAGAACCTGGTATCAAACCCCCACCATCGACTCTTCAGCCTATTAATGGCACCAACGTATGTTCCATTTGTAATTTCAATGCATTTTCACCCCACATTTGGTATTCCACAGAGAGAATACATGCACATCAATTTTCTAATTGAAGCCTAACACGTTATATTTATAACTACCAACTGAATAATTAGTCAAGTACCTTCTCTTTCAATGCTCCATGGAAAAGATTAAAACATTGACAGATTGGCGTTTTCACCTAATGATGTAAAATCATGTTGCTCAATGAAAAATGTAGGCCTCTTTGATCATAATGCACGTTTAACTTGTACAACTTACTAACATTCTTCGGTGAGTGGGCGTGTTGGTTATGTTAATTGCAACAATCTATTTAAACACTGAAAAATTAAACCACATTTCTATGAGGTGGTGTTTCCTAGGAAATAAATAATTTTCACATCTTTCATAGGAAATTGTGAAATTTTTTGTTGAAATTACAAATGCCTAATAGAGACTATTATTATTTGTATCATTCCAACTAAATTAGATCTGGTCTAGTAGTGATCTCAAATTGATAAAAGGTATTATAGACTATGTGTGAAGTTGGCTATGTTAGTGCAACTGATCGATAAGATTGCAAATAACAAAGACACTAAAACAATTATAAAAACACAATGAGACACATCAACACAAGAAAAACTAGTAAAGGAGTTCACTAGACTTCTTGGCTATGTCTCTTGGTCCTAGCTTCTAGTGTTGAACTATTTATTATGTCTTCAAATGGTTGTTACATGTGTGAGCTCAAAAACTGAGTGTCAACACAGAAATGGAACTCAACACTATGTTCCACTTGAAACTTTGAGTCAAAATGAGCATACACATGACCATACTAGTCACCCTGACCTCCAGAGCCCCTGGAATGGTTCACAATACACTCCTCCATCAAATTTTCTATGTTATGGTTTTTATATAACATGTTTTAGTTAAAATTTCCAATAAACATGGAATAAATACGTTTATAACAAAAACATGATATAAACGAAAGGACCGGCGGGCGTGGGTGCACCGTGAAAATCCGGCTTTTCCCTAACACTTATCTCGAGAACAAGCCATCTGACGACTATTGCATCCTACTCTTCAACTGATCCAAACAAACTGCATCGGTGATCTATCCTCTGCCATCTGATGGTTGTCCTGCAATTTCACGCTCCAACTAGCACATACGCTATTTCTTCGAAGGCACACGATAAAGTGGTTTTCGAGAGGCTACGTGTTGAGCACTGAGTGGACTCATGTGCTCCCAGTCTAGAATCACTTCCTACCTTGAGGGAATGTGATAAACCATTTACTACCCTCCTATCAAAACTCAAAGCGTTTAGCTCCTTTTTATAGTTTTACTGCGTCCATTTTTCCAGATAACTTGCCTGCATGTTTCGACGCGATATGCGTTGATCTCCTTTGATCGGATGATCTCCACCCTTGACCGTTGTTCCTTATCACCTAAGGTATAAACCGATATTTGATTGCCACATCATCTTCTACACTGACATCATCAGGTACCTACGACTCTTTCCTAGGTTGCCACATATCCTACTGACGTAGGCTTTGTATCTTTGACCTGAATCTTTGATTAGCTTTAATTTCCTTGTCCTAACATAGATTTGCATGCGGATTGAACCATTGGCTTCGTATTCAGGAGCCCTTCAACATTTTTCCATTTCACCTGTATTTGAAGACTTTTGATCTTGAGGCTATGCTAAATCCATTTTGGATCAATCCTCCCCATTGGAAGCTTTTATTCCACCAAAAGTTGGTTTTAGCTATTGCATAAGTGAGGATAAAGTTCCTTCACTTGTCCAATTGGTATCCATCATGATTTCCTTGGATTTGTACCTTTGATTCCAACTCTAAGGTACTCAACATCCCATCATCGCGAAGTTCTTATCCTCCTATCAAGAATTGTGTCCTCTTGTAACTCATTGAGATACTCAAGCAACAAATCCTTAATGGAAGGTAACTGAACTTCCTCTTCGGGATCTTCAAAGGTGCATACAACCTCAAGCTTTCAACATTAAAGACTGAATAGATTTGCATATAAGCTGATAGATCAAGGCATAAAGAATTTTCACCAGTTTTATCAAGTATTTTGAAAGGACCATATCTAATTGGTTTTAACTTTTTACTTTCCCCTTTCAGTCTTTCTTTGTTGATGTACAACTAGACTTGATCACCAACTTTAAAACTATGCTCAACTTGATGCTTGTTATGTCGCTCCTTATACTTTGCTTGGCTTCTTTCCAGCTATTCTTGTACTGCCTAGTGAATTTCTTGGATTTGTTCAATGAACTTGGTTTCTTTGTCCACATCATTGTGTCCATCAAATGATGTATTTACCAAAGAAAAAATCCAAGGGAGACTTTGGTATAAAACCAAAACAAGTCTCAAAAGGAGATCTCTGAGTAGAAAAATGTTTCGCATGGTTGTAAGCATGTTGCACATAACACAAATGCTCATCCCAAAGTTTGGGATGCTTACTGCAATCCTCAAAGAAACTATATCACTGTCCTATTGACCACTTCTATTTGACCATCTATTTGTGGATGAAATTTTGTGCTCTTCTTTTACTTCATGTCCATTAACTCCCATAGTCTTGACCAAAAGTTCCCAACAAATCAAGAATCTCGATCAGATACAATAGAATTGGGTAACCCAAAATGAACCCATACATTTTGAAAGACAACTTTGCAGTTTGTTCACCTGTGACCTGTTTATTACAAGGTATCAAAATACACATTTTATTGAACCTATCCACAACTACATACAAAGAATCATGACCTTTTTTAGACTTCAGAAATCCCGCAACAAAATCCATGGAAACACTTTCCCAAGGACGAGAAGGAATTGGGAGTGGAGTATACAAGCCTAATCTTCTATTACTTAGCTTGCTTATAGCACACATAATACATCCTTTGATATATCTAGAAACTATCTCATGCATTCGTGGCCAATAACATAACCTTTGTAATTGTGCAATTGTTTTACTTACACCAAAATGACCTGATATGAGAGAAGTATGTGCTTCTCGAATTATGTTAACTCTTTCAGTTTGTGGAATGAATAACTTTCCCAAATTATATAAGATTTTGTCCTTTATATAATAATATAATTCTTCTAGCTACTTTCCATGACTTAATTTTCCATATATATCCTTAAAATTTGTGTCTTGAGCATATTGTTCAATGTAACTTTCATGAATTTTTGAATTATACTTAAGTATAGTGGATGCATTTATGATTGGTCTTGACAACATGTCTGCAACCTTATTATGTATGCCCTTCTTATATTTGATAACAAGAGGAAATTGTTGTAGAAAAACCATCCACCTATAATGTCTTGATTGTTGCAATTTAGTTTGTGAGTGTAAATATTGAAGTGGTTGATGATCTGTGTGTATGATTGTTTCTTTACCCATTATATAATGTTTCCATTTTTTAACACTTTGAACTAATGCATACAATTCTTTATTATATGTATGATAGTTAATTACTACAGATGTAAATGTCTAAGAATGAAAGCATATAGGATTCATGTGTTGCATAAACATTTTCCCCATGGCATAGTCACTTGCAACTGTCTCAATCTCAAATGGATGTTGAAGATCTAGCAGTGCTAGTACTGGTGTTGTACTGATCCTTTCTTTCAAGGTGTTGAAGGCTTTCTGTTGTTTGCCTCCCCACTGAAACACCTATTTCACACTTATCAAATAATGTAAAGGAGCTGCAATAAACAAAAAGTTAACAATAATCTTTCTCCAATATTGTGTTGACCCTAAGAAACTTCTAACTTCTCTAGCAGATTTGGGTTTAGGCCAGTTCACAATGACTTCAACCTTAGAGGGATCTATCTTCAATTCACCACCCCTACAATATAACCCAAATAATTCAAATATGTCCTACCAAATTCACATTTTGATAGTTTCACATAGAGATTTTCTCTTTTTAAAACATCTAAAACCTGCTTTACATGCTTTAAATGTTCATCCCATGTCTTACTAAAAACAAGAATATCATCTAAATAGACTATTACAAAATCATCAATAAATGGTCTAAACACATCATTCATGACTCACATAAATGTAGCAGGTGTACTAGTTAAGAAAGAAGGAATAACCAACCATTCATAAAGTCCTTTCTTCATCTTGAAAGTAGTTTTCCTTACATCCTATTCTACAACTCTGATCTGATGGTAGCCACTTCGCAAGTCTAATTTAGAGTAGTAAACTGCATCTTTTAATTGATCTAATAAATCATTAATACAAGGAAGACGATAATGATTCTTTATCGTGATTTTATTTAGTGCTCTAAAATAAATGCACATTCTCCACGAACCGTCTTTCTTTCACACCAACACAATAGCTGATCCGCACGGTGATGTTCTTGGTCTAGTAAACCCTTTATCAAGAAACTCCCGTACCTTCTTCTTTATCTCTGCATTCTCTAGAGCTGATAACTTGTACATTCCAATGTTAGGTAGTGGAGCATCTTGCTGCAAATAAATATCATGTGCTATCTCGTGCTTGGGTGGAAGCCCTTTAGGCTCTTGAAAAAGAATGTCATAATCAGAAACAACTTTAACTAGATCTGCTTTCTGTTTAGGATTATAGTCTTGGAATGCGTTGGATTTATCAGGATCCTTTGCCTTTACAATAATTAGTAAAAATTGCTTACTTGAATTTACAATTCTTTTCATCTGCCCTGAATTTATGAGAGAGAAGTTATCTTTGAGTTTATGAGCCCTTACAATATATTCAATTCCATCCTTAGTGAGTTGATACTTATTTTCAGCTTGATAGAAAATAGCTTTTCGATCATACAAGTATGGACTTCCTAATACAATGCCATATATGTCTAATGGGACTATATATAACTCAAAGTCGTCTACAAATGTTGACCCAATAGCAAACCGAAGTTTACATTGTCTCGTCACTTGTAGCTTTGTTTTATCACACACCCAACCTAATGGACATGGATTCTTATGAGGTTTTGTTTCTAGACCCAACTTCTTTACAATTGTTTCAGAAATCAAATTTATTTGTGGTCCACTATCAAATAAAATATCAATTTTAGTGTGGTTGGAAATGACTCTAATATGAAATATCTCATTTCTTTTCCTCTCATTACTTTCATTATCAAGAGAATGTGAAGAATCACTTGTAGATGCTTCTGAATCTTTACCTTTTATACCTGTGGCTGTAACTATTGTTTCGTCACTTGAGTGTGACCCCAAGTCCTTTTGAATAGTAGCAACATTCTTTTTCTCTTTACCCCCAAACTTCTTAGGCTTCAATTATGGATGGAAAGAACAGTAGTATGCCTCATCGTGTCCTTCCTTCTTACAATGAGTGCATGAATGTTTATCCTTCTTTACAATGTTTGTTTTCCTGTCCTTCCATTTCAGTTTCTTCTTTCCTTTATTCTTGTTCTCAAAAGATTTGGATGGCTTCCCAACACCCAGGGTTACATTTTTACTTGTAGCCTCTAGATGAGTCACTTGGACTGACACATTATCTAAGCTAGTGGGATTAAACATAAGTATAGTAAGATTCAAATGACTATGAAGACCACCTATATATTTTAACAATGACTCTGGTGAGTCCAATAATATTCCTAATGTTAAATCTCTTTTACAATATTCTTGAGGATAACTCTATACACTTTGACCCTTCAATTGATGTAATGTCTGCCAACTCATCATTGCTTATTGCATATAATCCAAAGGATAAAATTTCTTTTTAATGGTGTAAACAAATTCATTCCAAGAGTAAATGATTTTACCGTGTTTTTGAAGATCTGCTTGTGTCTTTCCTTCCCACCACACAAGTTCGGTTCCTCTAAGTTGAGGGCTAGCCAGATGAATCTTCTTCCTTTTTGAATCAACTTTCTGCACCCTACAATATACATCAATTTTCCTTATCCAATTATCAAGCTTTTTTGCATTAAGTTCTCCATCATAAATTGGCAAGTCAAATTTTACATCTAATTTGATCAAAGTGGTTTTCTTTTTCTTCTTCTAAGAAGAACTAGTTTTATGATAGGAAGATGATGACGACGACGATGATAGTGATGAAGGAGGAGATGGTGGAGGTTGTATTCCTCCTTTTCCTTTATCTTCCTTATCTTCTTTCTCTGGAAGGACAAAGAGAAAATGTTCCTCTGCTCCTTTGTCTGGTCTAGGTGATGAAGTGCTTTCACCTCTACCCTTTTTAAATTCATGATACATTTCTTCCACCATGGCACATATCGTGATGATGCTATCTAAAAACTAGGATTTTGACCCAAGTGGAGCTTCATCTGCCATCCTTCTTCATGAAAAGACCCTTCCATTCTCTGGATTCACCTCAACAATTTCTCCTTCACCTCGTCCGAGCCTTAACCTAGTTAGCATTCATATCTCCACACAAACTTGTCAAACCTTAAAAGCCTTAAGCTCTGATACCACTTGATCTGAAATTAGTAAGAGGTATTACAGAATATGTTTGAAGTTTCCTATGTTACTTAGTGCAATGGATCGATAAATTGTGAATAACATAGACACTTAAACAATTATCAAAACAAAATCAGGCACATCAACACAAGCAAAATTGATAAAGGATTTCACTAGACTTCTTGGCTATGTCTCCTGGTCCTAGCTTCCAGTGCTGACCTATTTATTATGTCTTCAAATGGTTGTTACAAGTATGAGCTCAAAAACAGAGTCTCAGCACATAAATGGAACTCACCACTACGTTCTTCTTGAAACTTTGAGTCAAAATGAGCATACACACGACCGTACTAGTCACCTTGACCTCCAGACCCCCTAGAATGGTTCACAATACACTCCTCCATCAACTTTTATGTTTTATGTTGTTTATATAACATTTTTTAGTTACAAATTGAAATAAACATTGAACAAGTACGTTCATAATAGAAATAGGCTATAAATGAAAGGACCGGTAGGCACTGGTGGACCCTGACCATCCGACCTTTCCCCAACACTAATATCGAGAAAAAACCATCTAACGGATGTCGCATCCCACTCTTCAACTGATCCAGACAACTTGCACTATTGATCTGTCATCTGCCATCCGACGTCTGTTTCACAATTTTGCGCTCCAACTAGCACATTCACTATTTCTTTGAACGCACGTGATAAAGTGGTTTCAGGAGGCTACGTGTCGAGCGCTAAGTGGAATCACGTGCTCCTAGTCTAAAAGTGCTTCTTGCCTTGAGGGCACGTGATAAACCATTTACCACTCTCCTATCGGAACTCAAAGAGTTTAGATCCTTTTTCATAGTTTTATCACATTTGTTTTTCTAGATAACTTGCCTTCATGTTTCGATGCAATATGCGTCAATCTCCTTTGATCGGACGATCTTCGCGCTTGACTGTAGTTCCTCATCACCTAAGGTCTAAACCAATCTCCAATTGCCACATCATCTTCTGCGTTGACATCATTAGGTAAGTGCGAATCTTTCCCGGGTTGCCATATGTCATGCTGACGTAGGCTTTGACTCTTTGACCTGAATCTTTGATTAGCTCTAATTTTCTTGTCTGAACTTAGATTTGCATGTGGTTTTCACCATTGGATTCGTATTCATGAGTTCTTCAACATTTTTCCATTTCAATTGTATTTGAAGACTTTTGATCTCGAGGCTATGCTAAATCCATTTTGGATCAAGCAGCAACCATTGAGGTGATCAGGCTTGCATTAATGCAGATAAGTAATTTCAAAACACCTCAAGTGGGTGTGGATGAGGCAAGGTGCAGGTCATGGATGATTTGATGGTATAGATATGTACCTCATAGCATGGCATATTAATCAAAGAAATTCTAGAATATTTTTTTATAAAAAACAAAGGATATTATTTTCAAGATAGCAAAAGTGTTAGTATATTATGAGAGGGCTAGCTTAAAAAGTTACAAAATTAATACACTTTAAACTAAATGTAAGTATTGTGTACTCACAATAAGTTCCATGCAAAATGAAATTCCAGCTAAAAGCCGAACAACATTCAAAGGCACCTCTTGCTTATTCACTTTATGCAAGAATTCCGAGAATGACATTTCTCCATCTCTACGAAATGCATATGTCATTCTGTGATATAGTCACATGTATGGTTGTTAGAGAGTTGATATTGTCCTCTAGCTTTCTCAAATGGAATTGACAAAAAATTCAAGCATCATCGAAAGAGGAAACTATAAGATTAAAACATCAACAGGTTGGGCTTTTACCTAATGATCCGAAATCGTGTTGCTCAATGACAAATGCAGTCCTCTTTGATCACAATGCAAGTTTAAATTGTACAGTTTACTAACATTTTTCAATGAGTGGGTGTGTTGATTCTGTTAGTTGCAATAATATATTTAAACAACAAAAAAATTAAACCACATTTCTATGAGGTGGTGTTTCCTAGGAAAGAAATAATTTTGACACCTTTCATAGGCAATTGCGAATTTGTTTGTTGAAATTCCAAATGCCTAATAGAGACTATTATTATCTGTATCGTTCCAACTATATCAGATCTGGTCTAGAAGCAAGCATTGAGGTGATCAGGCTTGCATTAATGAAGATAACTAATTTCAAAACACCTAAAGTGGGTGTGCATGACACAAAGTGTGGGTCATGGATGATTTTATGGTATACATATGTACCTCATAGCATGGCATATTAATCAAATAAATTCTAGAATATTTTTTTTATCAAAAACAAAGGATAATGTTTTCAAGATAGAAAAATTGTTAGTATATTATGAGAGGGCTATCTTAAAAAGTTACAAAATTCATACAATTTAAACTAAATGTAAGTCTTGTGTACTCACAGTAAGTTCCATGCAAAAAGAAATGTCAGCTAAAAGCCAAACATCATTGAAAGGCACCTCATGCTTACTCACTTTATGCTAGAATTCCGAGAATGGTAGTGTTCCATCTCTAGAAAGTGCACATGTCATTCTGTGATCTAGTCAGATGTATGGTTGTTAGATAGTTGATATTGTCCTCTAGCTTTCTAGCTTTCTCAACTGGAATTGAGAAGAAATTCAAGAATCATCGAAAGAGGAAACTGTAAGATTAAAACATCGGCAGGTTGGCTTTTTACCTAATGATGTGAAATCATGTTTCTCAATGACAAATGCAGGCCTCTTTGATCACAATGCAAGTTTAACTTGTACAGTTTACTAAAGTTATTCAGCGAGTGGGCATGTTGATTCTGTTAGTTGCAACAATATATTTAAATAGTGAAAAATTAAACCACATTTCTATGACACAATGTTTCCTAGAAAAGAAAAAAAATTCAAATCTTTCATAGGAAATTGCGAACTTGTTTGTTGAAATTCCAAATGACTAATAGAGACTATTATTATCTGTATCATTCCGAGTATATTAGATCTAGTCTAGCAGCAAGCATTAAGGTGACCACGCTTGCATTAATGCAAATAACTAATTTCAAAACACCTTAATGTGGGTGTGGATGAGGCAAGGTGCATGCCATGGATGATTTGATGGTATAGATATGTACCTCATAGAATGTCATATTATTCAAAGAAATTCTAGAATATTTTTATTTATAAAAAACAAAGGATATTATTTTCAAGATAGCAAAATTATTAGTAGATTATGAGAGGGATAGCTTCAAAAGTTACAAAATTCATACACTTTAAACTAAATGTAAGTCTTGTGTACTCACAGTAAGTGTTGTGCAAAACGAAATGTCAAATGAAAGCCAAACATCATTCAAAGGCACCTCATGCTTATTCACCTTATGCCAGAGTTCCTAGAATGGCATTGCTCCATCTCTAGAAAATTCATATGTCATTTTGTGATACAGTCACATGTATGGTTTTTAGAGATTTGATATTGTCCTCTAGCTTTCTCAACTAGAATTGACAAAAAATTCAAGCATCATCGAAAGAGGAAAATGTAATATTAAAGCATTGGTAGGTTGGCCTTTTTTACCTAATGATGTGAAATCATGTTGCTCAATGACAAATGCAGGACTCTTTGACCACAATGCAAGTTTAACTTGTACATTTTACTAACATTCTTCAGTGAGTGGGCATGTTGATTCTGTTAGTTGCAACAATCTATTTAAAAATTGGAAAATTAAACCATATTTCTATGAGCCAGTGTTTCCTAGGAAAGAAATAATTTTCACATCTTTCATAGGAAGTTGCGAACTTGTTTGTTGAAATTCCAAATGCCTAATAGAGACTATTATTATCTGTATTGTTCGAACTGTATCAGATCTGGTCTAGCAACAAGCATTGAGGTGATCAGGCTTGCATTAATGCAGATAACTAATTTCAAAACACCTCAAGTGGGTGTGGATGAGGCAAGGTGTAGGTAATGGATGATTTGATGGTATAGATGTGTACCTCATGGCATGGCATATTAATCAAAGAAATTCTAGAATATTTTTTTATCGAAAACAAAGGATATTATTTTCAAGATAACAAAACAATTAATATATTGTGAGAGGGCTAGCTTAAAAAGTTACAAAATTCATGCACTTTAAACTAAATATAAGTCTTGTGTACTCACAGTAAGTTCCATGCAAAACGAAATGCCAGTTGAAAGCCAAACAACATTCAAAGGTACCTCACGCTTATTCACCTTATGCCAGAATTCTGAGAATGGCATTGCTCCATCTCTAGAAAATGCATATGTCATTCTGTGATACAGTCATATGTATGATTGTTAGAGAGTTGATATTACCTTCTATCTTTCTCAACTAGAATTGACAAAAAATTCAAGCATCATCCAAAGAGGAAACTGTAAGATTGAAGAGATTTGGGAAAACAAAAACATAAACAATAGTAGAATATTTTTGTATCATCATTAATGAGATGTATACAGAAAAATGATTTTTGTGGCAGAGTAATCATATGCATTATTGGGCTTAGGGACTTTTGGTTGAAGTACTACAAATTGAATTAGGTCCCTCTTAACATCCAAGGTTGTGGGGAGTCTAGCTTGGCCTTTGCTCTGATTTCCAACCTTAGTACATAGTTATTCCTCCAGATGCATGGATTCTTTTTTTTTTTCCTTTTTTTAGCATATTCTCAAAATATGTGACTTTGTTCAAGAGGAGGAGGCTCTTGCTAAATTTGTGAGGTAGTAGGCTATGTTTATACTAATGCAGTGGAGGACAACTGATCTATTTTTTGAGGATATGCCATTTCTAAGACTCTTCTTACTTGGCCTTCTCACTATTTTCACCTGCCTTAGCAATTAAAATGACTTCACTAATTTTTCCCCTCTCTTCTGATACACTATCCCTTTAGAAGCTGTAGTGGTGGACGTTGTAGGTTTTTGCTTCAAATATTAAGCGCGCAAAGCCTGCCGTACTTTTTCCCAACAATCCAATTTCACTGCTTCTTCCAAAACTTGATCTACATAATGCTTGTATATTGATATTTATCATCCCAAAAGGATCATACCTCAAGCTAATTCCCTTCTGAAGGTCTAATGAACTCAACATGTTATCTACATAAAATGAAGTAGTCCTTGTCTTCACTATGAAAGGACTCACCTCATGTGGTACCTTGAATGTTATTGGGCTCTTATTTTTGACAAACTGGACCTAATCATAGTCCATTATTTGTCTGATGCATTCTAGTGATAAAATTGTCATTGTATGGAATGCAGAAAGGAGGTATGGTTGTGTTTCTAAACCATTATTATTGTGTAGCCTTCAAATCAAAGAGGTAGTAGTCTCCCCGCACATTCCAGAGCCTTATTTACCATTTTTGAAAATGGACTCATGGAGCTTGTTTATTGTAAATGAGTGTCTATTCCCAAAGACTCCTCACTTCTTAGAGGGACTACCATCAAATTACCCAATCCATGAAGAGGAGGAGACTTTCTCATTTGAGCATCCATATCTATAAAACAATTATTCATAAGATCATGGCTCAATGCAACCAAAATGTCAAAATTAGGGTCTTCTGCATGTCAAGACATAGTATTTTTCATGCACTTTCTTGAAGGAACTTCTGCTTTCATGCTAATAAGGGGTGTTACAAAGAACTAATCTAAATTGTCATGTACTTCTTCTCTTAGGAGTTCTTCAAGAATGAAAGCTTCAAGCACGTTGCACCCCTGCAATTTCTTTTACTAGTAGATCTTTGTAGCTTCTTCATAATATATAATCTATCCAAAGTTTACATCTATCTTGTTCACAACTTCATTTGTGAACAAAGCTATAAGATTGTCATCGATTTGCTGAGGCTACAACATACTACTACTATATTGTAATGATATCATACATCATGTTGGACTAAAAAGAAACCATAAATGATGTTGAGTTGTATATGTTGAGAAGCCATACATGGGGTAGTGCTATATTAGGTTTAATGCCATATATAGCTAACAAGGTATCCATCACCCATGTGTTGTTGTTCCATTTGCTGCCATATGACATAGGGCAGAATTCTAAATTACACCATTGCTACAAGTGGCTTTCAGAAATCCACTGTTTCTGCTAACACTACCATTTTGTCTATTCATAACATCTAGTTCTCTTGATGTCAATCTTCCTTTATCATACTCTTGTATATCTATTACGTACAATTATTATCAAACTGTCACATGCATGTTGTACAATTGTTACTTTCATACAAGGATTTTTTCATGTTTAGATTAACATATGCATTATTGTCCAAATTTAGTCCAAGAACCTGTCTCTAAAAAGAGATCAATGGCATGCAAGGTTTGATGAGATTAAGGTGATATTGTCACCCTATTATCGTCAAGAGATATTGTTACATTATCACAACCAAAGTGAATAGTGCGATTGTCTTTCATTCAAGGTCAAAGATGTACAATGCTTGTATTAATGAGTTGCATCTGAGTGAATATCTTTCATATATAAGATTTGGTTCTATATGATATTGCTTGTACTTAACACTGCCATACATAAAATATACTTCTAGCTCCAGATATAGCACATTCATTGTTCAAATTAAGGTCTTTTACATAGGATTTTCAAAAGGCTTAATTTTGCAACTCAAAAATAAGACTTATTTGTTGTTCCAACTAAGAGGACTAAGATTTTAAAACAAATATGTTTCTTTGATGATTCATAAGGGTTACAAGAGGACTACTTAAAATGTCAGTTTGATAATATTAAAGGTGAATTGGAGCTCAAAGAGTTATTGCAGAACTTGCCATCAGGAGTCTTACAACTTTCACAATGTTGTATCATTAGTATCTATACTCTATACAAGATTTGGCCAGCTTGAGCTAGCGGCGGAAAGTTATGCACCTCCAGCCTTTAGTTATGATAATTTAGATTGGTAATTTTGACTTCCAACAATAGTACGAGCCCTTCAACATATAAATTCATCTCCTGAATTTGCATTGGATGTTTGGTTTATTGTCCAAACTAAAACTTGTGATGTTCTAGGAATATACGCAGAGGGAATAGAGTTGTTAACTTCTACATTCAATAAATGATACCCATCTTCTATTTAAATAATAAATAGTTCTCTAATAATGATAGCATGTCCTTCACATATAGAAAAGGTAATATATTGACCCTTAATGGAGCATTATCAACCAACAGTACATAGGTGAATGATGCAGCCCACAGAGAAGATAACCTAACCTTATTAATGGCCAGAACTCCACATCCTTTCAAAGATCAAAACCTCTGAAAAAAGAGTAACTTCCATAGGTCGACCTCTAGACTCACTGTTGAATCCACATATAACAAATATAAACTTCAGAACACTACTTTCTTCTATATGATGTTTCCTAAGCATTAAATATATTATTATAGGCATTGGGCACCTGTGCTAACAATCTAAGTGGTGAAGGCTTGAGAAGAGGGTCTTTTCTCTTGTCACTCCTACCAAGTATTCCCAACGAGCTATACCTATAGCTTTCCCTACATCCCTGAACAGAGATCCAAATTATTTCAGAATATACACAAAACACCCTTACTTACCTCTACACCAGAGACCTAAGATTGCTAGAGATCTGAGCCAAAATTTCCCTAAAGCCTCTTAGTTGTCTTCCTTAGAACTGTAGCTCTGTCTCCAAGGAAAAATCACATATTTTGAGAGAGACTATGGTCATATTATAGATATTTGTAGATGGATGAGACCATGGACACTTATCTACAAACTCCATTTTTTTATTGCTTATCAATTAAAAGCATATGGTGGTATAATTCTTCTTTGGATCAAACAACTTTATGCTAGTGACAAAAATAGGGTGATTAATGTTCCTATCCCATGGTTGCACAAGAATTGAACCTAGGGCTATGAATGATCCATCTACAAGCACATGAAGTATTTCATTCCAAAATGGAAAGACACGTATCAACATGTAACTGATTTCTTCTTGTGGGTATTGAACACTTTATAGCATTCCTATGTCCAATTGTATTTGGTGTCTTTCCTTAGTAATTTTCCCATCAGTGTGAGAACTTCGAATTGTATCATATGAAACTTATATAGTAGCCTACATGCCCCAATGTGGGATGCAACTGTCTTACAAACTGTTGCACAGGTAAATCCCCTCTACGGACAAAGGCGATCCCACTAGCCCAAATGGGGTCTAGCAACAATCACACAACGCTAACACGCAGATTCCTAATTGCAAATCAAAGATCGATGATGATGGCCTACCTGGATTCCAACGCTAATACTTGTAGAAGAATCGTTGCTCCCGTTCCTTTGCTCCGGCTGGTCACAATCCCCACGATCCTCGTGAACGGACACCTGCACATGCAAAGAACGACACAAATACAAGCATAAAATCCAATAGATGCAACTATATATCAGTCAGAAAAGATATAACTCAATCATCATTATAAAGACAATAGGAGTGGAACCATAATGAAAGTCGTCTATTAATGAATAAAAGCAAAGAAAGATACAACCAAGGTTCTGACGTTGAACCTATTCTCTGGCTGGGTGAGCAACTATGTATGCCTTGCACAAGACCTTGTCTCTCTCAGGATTCTGGCAGCATAACCTCCCTATGCTTCAAAATTCTTACTATCACTCTAGCATTACTCCAGCACTCACGAAAAACTCCCTTGTCAAATGCATGAGGACAGGCTTTTATAGATGGAGAAGGGAGGAAGATACAATGTACCAGGACGCCCATTGTGGATTGGCATTATCCCTGAAAAGCTACCGAGGATAGTTGTCATGGATAAACAATGACTCTCGACCTCTATCTTCTGGATTTTTCCCTCAAAGAACTTAATGATAAGAGAGGAAAAAACATATGGGTGCACGTTGGCCAAAAATCATTACTAAACTTAGTTGGCGCGAGTGTTGCTCTAGGACAGAGCACCAATGGGCGCGCCCCCTTTTGAGGATCTAAGTCATTGGCGCGGGTAAGACACTGTGTACTTGCGCCAATGGAAAAAGGGCACTTTTCAGGGATAATTACCAAAAGGTGTCTTCAAGGAACATGAAGTACATACTTAGGGGAACATAATGCAAATTTTTTTAGGTAATGTCACTGCTCACAGGTCCCGGAATGTGTCCTCCAATATACGAAAATAGGGGTAACAGGGACGGTGAGCAACGGTGACAAATTACTGTGTAACAGATGCCCCCTAAAGCATGAGGCCCGAGAGAGAGAGAGAGAGAGGGGTGAAATGCTTTACAAGAACATATATAGCTACCGCCAAGAATCTGCATTGAGAGATACAATTGATAGTTCAAATACATGATGTATGTGGTATGGTCGCAGCCATCCATAAGAGAGTACATGAAAATCTAGATCCGTAGTATGGACGCAGCCATCTCAATAGGATCAATGAATTGACTCAGGTATGGTCGCAGCCATCTAATGAATGAGTCATGTATCAAGAATCACGCCTGGATTACAACAGACACAATCGAGGGTCTTGCGCTCCATCTCGACCCGAACAGAAGTACAAGTTCAAGCATGTGAACATGTGAGCTGAAGTCGAACATGCTTGAACATCGTCTGATTACCAGCCAATGATAAAAGCTATTAACAGACGTGAGAGGTACCACCAATAATGATAATGGCCCTCAAGGTACTATAGGTACAATCTATGGCGTGTGAATTAGTGAGCCGGTGTCGAACACCCGTAGAGTCATCCGATCGGAGGCCAGTGATAAAAACCTCGCGTCGAACAGAAAGAACCAGCCATTGAGGCATGCAGGCTCCAAGGTACCGGAAGGGAGTCTCTAGGTCACTTTCCTGGATAATGAGCTGAAGTCGACAGGAAGTGATCTTCATCGAAGGTGGGCCATAATGTTTCCCACATCATCGACACGAGACGAGAAGAGACAATGTTGTGAATTAAGATTGTATGAACTATCAAATGAAGGTTGTTTCTTTCAGAGGTCAACTTCTCTTGAACATATCGGCGGCACGACAGTGGAATTGGCAGTATTTGACATCGATGTATCAGAGGTCATGATGATGAGGCAATGAGCAGATGAGAGGTCAAATAGGATTACCCAAACGCACGGAGGCAAGTGAAAAATGAGATGAGATATCCCCACCCCGACACGAAAGCAGAGAAGTGCCATGTTCAAGAGCGACATACTGCCGACACGACAATAACTATGGTTCCCAAAATTTTCTTTTTTTCCCCCGCCGTTTTTGGCGAGTACCCCAATTATTTTTAACAATCTTGATGGGGATAGCATATGCTTGTGGTGTGTCATTTCGACAAGATCCGATGTCATCAGCTTTTAACGAGTCTGACAAAGGAAGAACTCGACGTCTTTTCATGTTTAGAGAGTTTGAAAAGACAGCAGAAAAGGAAACTCCAGGGGTGTCCTTTTCCGTAAAGTTGTGTCTCTCGGGCCCAAAAAAGTATAAAATAATGCCCGAAAGAACCGCCCGACCATTACGATCGAGGAGTACTTTTCATAAATAGTGATTTCAACCTGAAAAAGTAAAAAAGCGATCAAAACCACGTCGTTTCGTAACCATTAACGAGTTTGAAATGACAAAAACCCGGTAATCTTTTTATATTTTAACGGTCGACAAAAGAACTTAAAACGACCGCCCCTTAGTAACGTTTAACGAGACAAGAGGGATAACTCGGCAATCTTTTCCTCTTTAAAAGGTCAGGAAAAGAGCTGAAAGCAGACCATAAAGTAACCTTTTCTCATGTTTTATCGAGCTTGAAAAAGTTGAAAAGAGCTCGTTTGATTGCGTTGAGTTGCACCAAGCCCTGTCATCATACAAAAACAGCATAAAACCCACTTTGACATGAAAATATCCCAAAAATACTCAAAAATATCATTTCTAATGTATTTTTAGGTCAATATAATGCTACAAATAGTAAAATGGTAAAAAATAAATTTACTTTTCACTTTTTACCTTGTGAGTTCACTATTGGAGGGTTTTTGGTGCAAATTTCAACTGCTGATTGCGATCAATCCAGGAGACCATTTGAGCCGCCGTCTGCAACAGGTAAGAGGCCTCATCCCTAGCTCTGTTTTAATTCCATTTTTTAAGATTTTAATCCATAATTCAGCCCCCTGCAAGGGGATTTTCAAATTCTTAGGGTTGCGCCATTGGCGCGGGTTTCCTGCGCGGGACCGCGCCAATGGTGATTTTTCCCTAAATGGGTCGCGCCATTGGCGCGACTGTTTTAAGAACATTCACGCCAACCGCGCGATCTCATTTTGCCACACATTTGACCGTTGAATTTGCAAATTTGTCCTAGTTTTAGGTTTCATTAATGATCTAATGATTGAAATTTCACCTTTGGTTGCAGGGTTTTGTCAAAATGGTTCTAGAATGGAAAGAACGAGAGAATAATGACGTGGATGCCATGGAATTGGAGGATGATGACTGTATGAATGCTCTGAGAGACTGTGGCTTGAAGAAATTCTTCCACACCTCATACCTACGTGCACAACCTGAGCTACTGCGCTTCATAGTGGATGCAGAGGATCAGGTATTTCGCCTGAAAGACCAGACATTGGAGTTGGATATTTCCGATGTCTAATTTATCACTGGATTATCGCGGCAAGGTGCACGGCCTATATTGACTAGTAGTCGGCCTTTTGGAGAGAATATAGGGGAAGTGATGGAACGAGTGTGTCCTGGAGCACGGTTTGGAGAAAACAGCAAGAAGGTAGATATTAACATAGTGCCCGACTTGGTACTACGAGTTATTTTATTCACCATTACCTGGACAGCTGGGGTACAGGCGCCCCACGAGGCCAGCAAAAACCATTTGCTGCTGGCCACTGAGTGTCTCCAGCCTACACTGTTTGATTGGGCCACGGCAGTGACAACCAACATTAAACGACAGCTTACCAAGTGTAAGCGTGATGGAAACAAACAGTTTGGATATGGATCGATCGTGGTGACTTTCTTCCTGGAGCGACTGCCAATCTTCTGGGTACAGGGGGGAATAGTGGCAGAACCAGTGTTACAGGAACCGAGGTTGCATCGATGGGCAGAAATCATGCCCAGAGGAGGAGGGGGCCAGCAGATGTCCTGGAAGCCCTAGTTCTTTATCTGGCTCCGTCACCAAATGATTGTCATTGAGGACTGGCCCTATGCGGGCACAAATTTCACTGGAGATCCCGATCTCCCTCTGCCTGTCGGAGAGGACTGGGACGAGGAGCTAGGTAAGAACTCTTTGTTTTTTAACGTTTTTATGTATTTAAGTTTTTTTTTGTTAATACATGTCTATCTCTTACAGCGTCTATATATGTGTACAGATGTTGGCGCAGAGCGACCAGCTGACTTGCCTCATAACGTGCGGAGAGCACAACCTGCAGCGGACCCTCAGGTAGAGGGTGAGGACGATCTAGTACAGAACCTTGAGGCACTTAGTCGAGGTATTCCAGATTACGACAGATTGGCGGACGTGCCTAGAGCGTACCAGAGGCACACGGTGGGAGTATCTACTCGTGTCCATCGTTTGTTGAGACGTTTGGTGCGAGCGGTGACATGCTATCATGAGCATCACCATGATTAGACGCCTAGGTTTCCTTTTTGCATATTTTTGAGGAACACGTTGTCAGCAGTTGTATGGGCTTTGGACATGTATTATTTTTTGGATTATGTAACGCACGGGGCGCGAACATTTTGACACACACGTGTATATATATACATATGTTCATGGTGTATTATTGTTTTTTCATGTGCTTATGTTTATTCCTAGATGGATATTTTCTTCACGTGATTATGCGTTTTATATGCTATGCGACTGTTCGACACACATGTAATCTAATGTATCTACTGCATAAAAAATGACCCATTGGAATGTATTCACACACACGCATATATTTTATTTTTACGAAAGCTTGAAAACACACATGAGAATCACGTATGCAAACTATGCTTTATGGGAAATTTTATTTTTATACAAGCTTAAAAAACACATGGTACATATGCAAAACTATGCTTGATGGAAAATGAAACGGGCATGCCCCCCAGCATCGTGTCTCAATCCGAGGTACATGCCGCCTAAGCTTCAGTCCATTGAAAATGGGTTGAAGGTTGACATAATGGTTATGCGCTCGAAATGCACGAGCTCGCGTTTCATTATTTTAACGAGGTTGATACATTAGGAAAACTATCCTCGAGACTCCTTGTTTCATTTTTTAGGGAGCTTGACAGAGGGAAATGAACTATGCTCCGTGCGAACTTCATCATAATGAATAGGAAGTCGGGGCTTCCAAGAGTGGCGCTCCCGATGGGAGGTCAATGTCTTGGAAGTCGGGACCCAATGCCCCCAGAACACTATGCATGATGGCGGCATTGCTGGATATAGGCGCGGGAGAAGTAGCCACGTAGTTGACCTGCGGTGGGGCAGATACAACTGGTGGATAAAAACCAGGAGGTGATGACAACTGCGTAGGAGGCACCGGGGGACTAAAGAACGATAATTGATCTATAGTCACAATCCTTCCATCGTGTGGAAAGCAAACCACACAGAAAAGTGAAGAGACAAGGGCCCCCATTGCGTAAACATAATCACGACCAAGGAGAAGATTGAAATCTAAAGCACCTTGGGTAACCAACACATCTACATAGACGGTTTTTCCTCCCAAAGTACTAGGGAACTTTGGAAAGATCCCCAATGGTTGACTGGTTCCTCCGTCAAACGCCATCAGATTGTGCGCAACGGGCACAAGCTGTGGGGAGCCCAAAGCTTGCCAAAGAGTATAAGGCATAAGACTGACAGATGCACCCTCATCCAAGACAGTGCCAGGTACTGCCGTATCATAGGCATGTACGGTAATATGGAAAGGCACATGGGATGGAAGGCGGAAAGCAGTCAGGTGACGCCAGTCGAAGGAAACGACTGAACTACTTGGTGGGGGAATCGTATGATTGCCCCCCTGGTCTAAAGGAACCGAAGAAGGACCCTCTGAGTCAGCTGGAATAAGAGGGTCGTTTTCGGACTCAGGAGAATCTGATGAGACGAGAAGAACATGATAATGACGCTCTTCTAGAACAGGGTGGTCGAGGGGTAGAGAACTCGAGTTGACACTCTCTCCGACCAATGGTTGGTCTGGAACAGGCTGGGCAGAGCCAGGTTCAGGAAGAGGAGGCTGGACAAAAGAGAAGTTTAAACCAATCTTGTTGTCAGCAGGAGGATGATCTGCAGCTGTAGAAAGACGTTGATATCCAATGAGGAGTTGGGGTGAGGGAACCACAAGACTTTCCAAAATAGTGGAGGCTTTATCCATGAGTGGACAAAGGTGAAGGGGATGGTTACCTTCACAAAGTCTGCAGGGGATTCGAATCTTCTCTTTTCCTTTGCGATTCCCAACTGATGAGGGAGCATCGCCATGAACCTCAGTGGACGATGAAGGGCGGGCCGAATCACGAGACCATATTTCTAAGATCCTGGGAATGCCAGGACAATCACGAAGAAGATGGTCCTTCTTGCATAATCGACAAGGAAACTTAACCTTCCGTGGAGGAGCGGAAAGGGGCCCGACTTCTGGTGTACTTGAGGGAGCAATAGTTGTGCTTGTAGCCTCTCCCTTAGGCGATTTCTTCTTCTTGTTGTTGTTCTTCTTCTTCTTAGCCACCTGGTTACTCGAAACGAGACTTTCACCAGGCGAAGTACGAGAAGACGACATAGGGGTAGGCGTCGAAGGGGAGAGTTCCACCTTAGGTTCAACATGATGTTGTTCAGGTGGAGGGACTGATGGAGTATTAGCCGACACGGTAGGGACCAAAGGGGTTGAAAACAACCAAACAGGTAACCCGACAGTTAACCCCGGAAGGGATAACGTCGCCATATAAAGAGCACCAACATTCCCAAGAGGAGGGAAATGACTAGGATTCCCGTCAGGAGGGGAAATTGGGTTGGTGAACCCTGGAAAAGTTGCCATAGCAAAAGAAACCAACTCGAGCTAACGCACACAAGATCTAACCAGGTAATGTGATCGTGGCCAAATAAATTTTAAGACACTGAACTTGACCTTTTCATTTTTAAAGAGTCGAGAAAAGGACGAAAAGATGACTCTAGTCTCCTTCAAATATTTAATGAGCACGAAGTGACGAGACGCTCACTTACACCTTTTCTTTTAGGGAGTCCGAAAAGGATCAAAAGTGACTACTTTGGAGAACTAGGTAAGAGGTTTACCAAACAATCCGTAAAACTGCTTATACACCTTGGCAATCAGATGAAAACCAAGGA
>APFE031053154.1:122821-167956 GCA_000404065.3 Pinus taeda
TTTTTAGGTTATGTCACTGCTCACAGGTCCCGGAATGTGTCCTCCAATATACGAAAACAGGGGTAACAGGGACGGTGACCAACGGTGACAAATCACTGTGTAACACAAACATAAGATCCTTCATATCCATAATTGATGCAATCTTTGCAATGCCTACTAGTAGACCCTTTGTGCAAATAATATGGCCCAATAATGTGCCAAAATGAATGCCAAAGATACAATACTTAATATTTAGTGAAATTTGGAGTTTCTGAAACTGATTAACCACCAATATTAGGATTTATATGTGATATTTTAATAAATTGAATATAATCTAGTCATCTAATTATACCTCTAGCGACCTATGGATAAACTCTTCAAATGTTTTGGAAACAATTCAAGAGAATACAACTAGTGCATTATTGAAACCAAATGGCATGACTCTATATGAAAAGGATCCCTATTCTATCTTAATTGACATCTTGGTCCTATCCTCCTCTATGATATTCACTTGATGGTGTCTATAAAACCTGATAGCGAATGTGTAGTGATGCAGGTGCATCAACCCACCCCACATCAAAGTCAACTTTTCAAACCTTCGAGAAGTCGACGTGGCTTAAAAGACAATATTTTTGTTAAATTGATAAAGTTTGTTATAATTTTGTTGAGTGATCTTAGTGATTTTATGAGGAAAGATCGGATCTGGAATGATCTGATCCTCTATTTCTCCATTGTTATAAAACAGAGTCATCATGTATTTGTAGAGGAAGCCCAGTATTGATGTAAGACCTAGTAGAGGGTTGCCACTCCATGGGGCATCAGTAATAAATTTTTTTGTAATACAATTATGTGTGTGTTAAATTCATGGTTTTTTGTTTCTCTAGATTAATGAAGATCGTATTGCTGGAGTAGTGAAGGCTCTGCACTAAATGGCTCTGTGTTTTGTTTTTATTCGTGAGGTTTGGTTGTGTGGTAGTATTCATAGGTGGTAAGCAGTATCTCACACGGACAAAACCTGGTAAATGGTATTCCTCATTTTCATGCGATTAACCTTAGCAGTCGAAACGTAGCACGGGAAAACTACTTTTCGCTCACGCTCTCCATCTGATATCGGTCGTGTAAGATTTCCCGTGCGATTACGCGATAGTTGTTTGCATCACACGAGATTGATCGACGGTGGAGATCAGCCAAGCTAGTTAGTGAGCGGGTGACGCGATAGTTGTTAGATCGGATGGGATAGATCGACGTTGGAGATTTGGGCGCACAAACGTCAAGTTTTAAAATGAATATGTCAGTGGTGTGACATACGGTTTACCGTGATTAGTCACGTTTGTTGTGAAGTCTGCAGATTAAAATGCTTTCGATGTATACGTGGGCCCATAACTGATAGGTCCATGCACAAGTTATGTAAAGATGCACATTTGTTGCGTCATGTAGCCCCTTAATGGAGTGTGCTCAACCAACAGTGAATAGGAGAAGAATAGGGCCCACAGAGAAGGTAACCTAACCTTATTAACAGCCATAACTCCACATCCTTTCAAAGATGAAAACCTCTAATAAAAGAGTAACTTGCATTGGTTGACTTCTAGACTCACGTTTGAGTCTGTAAATATAAACTTCAAAACTGTACTTTATTCTATCTAATGTTTCCTAAGCATTCAATATATTATTATAGGCGTTGGGCACCTTTGCTAATAATCTAAGTGGTGAAAGCTTGAGAAGAGGGTCTTTTCTCTTGGCCCTCCTACCAGATCTTCACAACCAGCTATACCTATAGCTTTCCCTGCAGCCCTAAACAAAGATCCAAATTATATCAGAATATACATGAAACACCCTTACTTACCTCTGCACCAAAGGCCTAAGACTGCAAGAGACTGAGCCAAAATTTACCTAAAGCATTGTAACTATCTGCCTTAGAACTGCATCTCTGTCTCCAAGGAAAACTCACATATTTTGAGAGGGACTATGACCATATTACAGAGTTTTGTAGATGGACGAGACCATGGAGACTTATCTACAAACTCCACTTTCTGATTTCTTATTAATTAAAAGCATATGGTGGTATAATTCTCCTTTGGATCAAACAACTTTCTGCTGGTGACAAAAATAGGGTGATTAGTGTTCCTATCCCATGGTTGCACAAGAATTGAACCTAGGGCTATGAATGATCCATCTACAAGAACATGAAGTATTTATTTCCAAAATGGAAAGACACCTATCATGATGTAATTTATTTCTTCTTGTGGGTATTGAACGCTATATAGCATTCCTATGTCCAATTGTATTTGGTGTCTTTCCTTAGTAATTGTTCCATCAATGTGAAAACTTCAAATTGTCTCAGATGAACTTCATATAGTAGCCTATATGCCCTAATGTGGTATGCAAATATCTTACAAACATAGGATCCTTCATATCCATAATTAATGAAATATTTGAAAGACCTACTAGTAGACCCTTTTGTGCAAACAATATGGCCCAATAATGTGCCAAAATGAGTGCCAAAGATACAATACTTAATATTTAGTGAAATTTGGACTTTCTAAAATTGATTAACCACCAATATTGATTTATATGTGATATTTTAATAAGTTGAATATACTCTAGTTGTCTAAATATAACTCTAGCAACCTATGGATAAACTCTTTAAATGTTCTGGAAACAATTATAGAGAATACAACTAGTGCATTCTTTAAACCAAATGGCACGAATTTATATGAAAAGGATCCCTATTCTATCTCAAACGAAATCTTGGTCCTATCCTCCTCTATGATATTCACTTGATGGTGTCTAGAAAACTTGATAGTGAACGTGCAAACCCTTAATGCAGTGTGCTCAACCAACATTGAATAGGAGAAGAATGCGGCCCACGTAGAAGGTAACCTGACCTTATTAATGGCTAGAACTCCACATCCTTTCAATGATGAAAACCTATGATAAAAGAGTAACTTCCATAGGTTGACTTCTAGACTCACCGTTGAGTTCGTAACAAATATAAACTTTATAACTGTACTTTCTTCTATTTGATGTTTCCTAAGCATTCAAGATATCAGTATAGGCATTGGGCACTTGTGCTAACAATCTGAGTGGTGACAACTTGAGAAGGCAGTCTTTTCTCTTTGCTCTCCTACTAGGTCTTCAAAAAATGTTGTACCTACAACTTTCCTTGCAGTCCTTAACAAAGATCCAAATTATATCAGAATGTACACAAAACACCCTCTACACTAGGGGCCTAGAAGTATTAGAGATCTGACCCAAAACATCCCTAAAGCCTCGTAGCTGTCTACCTTGGAACTAAAACTCCGTCTCCACCGAAAACTCACATATTTTGAGAGAAACTGCAGTCATATTACAAAGATTTGTAGATGGAGGAGATCATGGAGACTTATATACAAACTCCACTTTATGATTGCTTATCAATTACAAGCATATGGTGGTATAATTCTTCTTTGGATCAAACAACTTTATGCTAGTGACAAAAATAGGGTGATTAATGTTCCTATCCCATGGTTGCACAAGAATTGAAGCTAGGGCTATGAATGATCCATATACAAGCACATGAATTATTTATTTCCAAAATGTAAAGACATGTATGAACATGTAACTAATTTCTTCTTCTGGGTATTGAACACTTTATAGCATTCCTATGTCCAATTGTATTTGGTGTCTTTCCTTGGTAATTGTTCCATCAATGTGACAACTTCACATTGTCTCAGATGAACTTCATATAGTAGCATACATGCCTCAATGTGGGACGCAACTGTCTTACAAACATAAGATCCTTCATATCCATAATTGATGCAATCTTTGCAAGACCTACTAGTAGACCTTTGTGCAAATAATATGACCCAATAATGTGCCAAAATGAGTGCTAAAGATAAAATACTTAATAATCAGTGAAATTTGGAGTTTTTGAAATTGATTAACCACCAATATTAGGATTTATGTGTGATATTTTAATAAGTTGAATATAATCTAGTCATCTAATTATACCTCTAGCAACCTATGGATAAACTCTTTAAATGTTCTGGAAACAATTCAAGAGAATACAACTAGTGAATTCTTGAAACCAAATGGCATGACTCTTTATGAAAAGGATCCCTATTCTATCTTAAATGACATCTTGGTCCTATGCTCCTCTATGATATTCACTTTATGGTGTCTACAAAACCTGAAGGCTAATAGTGAACATGCAGGCCTATCCAACACCCACATTCTCTGAAAATCCATTAATGAATGTTGTTGGGAGTGGATCATGCATGTAGCATATGTTTAATCCACACAAATCCATGCATATTATGGTGTCATTGTTCTTCTTTTGTTTTACAACCATTGGGATAATCTACTTTGATTCATCCACAAGAAAAATAATCCCATCTTCTAATATATTGTCTAGATCCTTGTGTACCTTTTCCAGGACCAGGTCCAGGTGGTTAAGAAGCATACATTGATCCTGTTAACCATAAAGATCCAGATCAATACTCATACCCCACAACTTCCCCATGCAGCCTCCCCCACCAACTAGTTAGGGCAGGATAAGGATTGGAGTAGTTAATTCTTTCTGGCAGGCCAGAGAACTTCAGGGATATTCAGTCTATACCCTATTTTAATGAGCTTAGCATCAAGATCCAATTGGATTATAATCTCCCTTAAAGAACCTAAAATTCCATTCATTTCCTCAAAGGTTCATAGAAATAAGTCTTCATATTCTTTTAGGGTGTCCACAACTTAAGTAATGGTCTAGTGGTCTGAATAATCACCAACTATTTCCATTTTTGAGCATATTTAGTACCAATATTATATTTATTTGTTTTCAAGGTTTTAGCATAGAAATGTGCAACACGATTAGAAGCCTTTTCCTAAATCATGAGATTTGCTAGTGTCTCCATAATTTACAATCCTTGAAACTCATCCCCTAGCCCTCAATAGTGGGTTAATTGTTATAACTTCACACTTTCCTGATGTTGTGCACATATTGTTTTCTGTGCAATGTTACAATAATGCATCACTTTCTATAAATTCACCATTTTCTTATGTTGTGCACATACTAGCTTATGTGCAAGAACAATAAATTGCTCAAAATAAATAAACTACTTTATGCTTTGCACAACACTCATTAGTATCACATTGCCAAAGGTGAAAGTGAACATGGCACACAAATATTGATTGATTTCATCCCAATCTCTCGTTTTCATCTGTGTTTTCTCCTAAATGTACTATATTTGTGGGACCAAATCCTTGGTACTGGAAAACTATTGCACCCATTAGGCCCACGGTATCTTCCTTTTTTCTACTATTGTGGACATAAACCTATGTGCTGATGTAGATTTTCCATCCCTAATTTTTTTTTTGGAAAAATCATAATATCCTATGAGTTGGAACCTAATTGGGATGCATTCAACTACCTTCACTCAATCTCTAAAGTTATCACAATCCATCAACCAAAAGTAAGAAATTAAGAAGGCCCTAACTGTAGCATAAACTTGAATAATTACAAAATAATAGCAAAGATATGAGTACAAGCAACAACAAAACATACTAGTGATTTCAACTAGAACTGGATACTGAATTTGAAGAACAAATGTAAATGCTAGTAGGATGTAGTTTGTAGCTGAGTAACCCAAAAAATAAATATGATACAAAGGAATTCTTCTAAGAAGGTATGGATGCAAACTTAGGTCAAGTCAACAACAATATGGATGTTGCCTACCCCAAATAGTCTCTTCCAAAATTCATGCAATAGCACACTTCACAAACAACATCGTCAAGGTATTGATGCCAACTAAGGACCAAGGCAGTATGGATACTTCCCTTGCCCCAAATGGTCTATTTCAGACTGCCTTCATAAAAAGCCTCCACTCCAATGTCTAATGGTCATTTTATAGTTAGTCTTCCCAATTTTTGTAAAAAAGAGGAGCTGTAAACTTTGATTAGTGACACGTATGTGTGGAAACTGTAACCAAATATGCATGGAGTTACAAAAGATTTTATGATCAGAGGGACATAATGTTTAGCTTTTCGGGTTACTTTGAAAATGTTTACACCATGTTTGGGCCTTGGGGGTTCTTCGGGATATGTGGGGTGCATGGTGTATGGTTGGACCATGATCCTCCATGATGGACTTGGACATTGAAGATGGTTTACTAATTGTTGCTAGACCTTGCTTAGATGTTTGAAATACATTCTTCCTCAAAGTGTTGGATAAGTATGGAGCATGGTGACTTCATGTTGTTGATGCATGAAGGCAATTTATGTGCTTGGAGTAGAGTTGGGTATTTCATAGGAGGTTATTGAGCCCTAGATAGCACGGGGTTGCTTGGTTGCTTGCATGGAGGTTTACACTTGACATGTGGATTCTTGGGTTGAGGGAGTGGATATGTAGGTGTGGAGTCCTTAAGGTGACACATGACTTTGGATATGCATTGTCCTTAAGGAGACACATGACTTTGGATATGCATTGTCCTTAAGGAGACACATGACAATGGAGATGCTTTGGAGCTTTGGAGGATTGTCGGACCTTGGGGAGTAGTGATCATGCCATGGAGGCCTTACTTGTTAATCATTGTTACCTTTGAGCCTCACACATGTCACTTAGGGTAGAGTGTTTCAAATGGTTGGACCTACTTGTTCCTTGCAAGTTTTCTTGTAGAGGACTAGGTCCACTTGTTATTGTAAAGCCCCTTTACCTCTCATATAAATAGAGGAAGGAGTTAGTTGTTATTATATTCGATCACGCACTTGTGCATATTCCTTTTCATACTTGGGTTAGAGATGTAAGAGCAGTGCTAATTTCTCTCTCTCTCTCTCTTGTTCAATCTTCTTTGTACTTTATGTGTTGTTGCCTTAAGGTGCTAGTGTTTCTTGGAGCATTCACCTAAAAACTTCATATATATAAAGAAGAAATGAAAGATGTGGGGTGCATGGTGTATGGCTAGACCGTGATCTTCCATGATGGACTTGGACATTGGATGTGGTTTACTATTTGCTACTAGACCTTGTTTGGATGTTTGAAAGACATTCTTCCTCGAAGTATTGTATAAGTATGGAGCTTTGTGACATCATGGTGTTGATTCATGAAGGGAGTTTATGTGCTTGGAGTAGAGTTGGGTATTTCAGAGGAGGTTATTGAGCACTAGATAGCATGAGGTTGTTTGGCTTCTTGCATGCAGGTTTATACTTGATATGTGGAATCTTGGGTTTAGGGACCGACTATGTAGGTGTGGGAGTCCTTAAGGCGACACATGACGCTAGATATGCATTGTCCATAAGGAGACACATGACCATGGAGATGCATTGGAGCTTTGGAGGATTGTTGGACCTTGGGGAGTAGTGCTCATGCCATGGAGGCCTTGCTTGTTAATTATTGTCACCTTTGAGCCTCACACATGTCACTTAGAGTAGAGTGCTTCACATGGGTGGTTCTACTTGTGTCTTGCAAGTTTTCTTCTAGTGGGCTAGGTACACTTGTTATTGTAAAGCCCCTTTCCCTCTCATATAAATAGAGGAATGAGTGATTTGCTATTATATTCGATCATGAAATTGTGCATATTCCTTTTTAATACTTGGGTTAGATATGTAAGAGTAGTGCTACTCTCTCTCTCTCTCTCTCTCTCTCTCTCTCTCTCTCTCTCTTGTTCAATCTTCTTTATGCTTTATGTGTTTTTGTCTTTAAGGTGCTAGTGTTTCTTGGAGCATTCACCCGAAAACTTCATATATATAAAGAAGAAATGAAATATGTGGGGTGCATGGTGTATGGTTTGACCATGATCTTCCATGACGGACTTGGACATTGGAGGTGGTTTACTATTTGTTTATAGAACTTGTTTGGATGTTTGAAAGACATTCTTCCTCGAAGTGTTGGATAACTATGGAGCTTGGTGACTTCATGGTTTTTTGTCTTTGAGGTTTGTGTGAGTTTCATGATTATGTAGATTATCTTCCGGATACATCACATTAGGTTTCTTTTTAATCGATGCTTCAAACCAACAATGGTGGTTCATCTTCAGGATATGAAAGATTGTGGAAAGACTAGTCTTATTTTTCCAAATATATAGAGATGTATGAGATGTTTAGCCGACAAGTATTAGGATTTGTTAATTACAATTTTAATTGTTTTATTATGTTTTGTTAAATTGACAAAATATAATAAAACAATTAAAATTGTAATCAACAAATCCTAATACATGTTGGCTAAACATCTCATACATCTCTATATATTTGGAAAAATAAGACCAATCTTTCACATCCTAAAGATGAACCATCGTTGCTAGTTTGAAACGTCAATTAACAAGAAACCTAATGTGATGTATCCGGAAGATAATCTACATAATGACTTCATGTTGTTGATGCATGAAGGGAGTTTATGTGCTTGGATTAGAGTTGGGTATTCTGGAGGAGGTTATTGAGCCCTAGATAGCACGGGGTTGCTTGGTTGCTTACATGGAGGTTTACACTCGACATGTGGACTCTTGGGTTTCGGGAGTGGATATGTAGGTGTGGGAGTCCTTAAGGCAACACATGACCCTAGATATGCATTATCCTCGAGGAGACACATGACCATGGAGATGAATTGGAGCTTTGGAGGATTTTTCGACCATAGGGAGTAGTGCTCATGCCATGGAGGCCTTGCTTGTTAATCATGGTCACCTTTGAGCCTCACACGTGTCACTTAGAGTAGAGTTCTTCACATGGGTGGACCTACTTGTGTCTTGCAAGTTTACTTGTAGTGGACTAGGTCCACTTGTTATTGTAAAGCCCCTTTAGCTCTCATATAAATAGAGGAAGGAGTGAGTTGTTATTATATTCAATCATGCACTTGTGCATTATTGCTTTTCATAATTGGGTTAGAGATGTAAGATCAATGCTACTTTCTCTCTCTCTCTCTCTCTTGCTCAGTCTTCTTTGTACTTTATATGTTTTTTTCTTAAGGTGCTAATGTTTCTTGGAGCATTCACCCAAAAACTTCATATATATATAAAGAAGAAATGGAAGATGTCGGGTGTAGGGTGTATGGTTGGACCATGCTCTGTCATGATGGACATCGACATTACAGGTGGTTTACTATTTTCCACTAGACCATGTTTGGATGTTTGAAAGACATTCTTCCTCGAAGTGTTGGAAAAGTATGGAGCTTGGTGACTTCATGTTGTTGATGCATGAAGGGAGTTTATGTGCTTGGAGTAGAGTTGGGTATTTCAAAGGAGGTTATTGAGCCCTAGATAACACAGGGTACCTTAGTTGCTTGCATGGAGCTTTACACTTTACATGTGGACTCTTAGGTTGAGGGAGTGGATATGTAGATGTGGGAGTCCTCAAGGTGACACATGACCCTAGATATGCATTGTCCTTAAGGAGACAGATGACCATGGAGATGCATTGGAGCTTTAGAGCTTTGGAGGATTGTTGGACCTTGGGGAGTAGTGCTCATGCCATGGAGGAATTGCTTGTTAATTTTAGGTATGTTTTATGCTGATAGAAAATTTACTTCAATTTTCCATATTAGCCCAATATCAATTTCAGATTAGCAATCACATTTAGCATGATAGTAAAATGCAAATAGGTCATAAACATAAATTGCAGAAAACAAGCCAAGACAAGAGGACACAGAATGTGGTGCCAACTAGGGACAAACCCTAATGTTGGGAAACCCTTGATCAATTCTTCTTATATGTTCTTCAATAGTTTAGCAGAGAGAGAGATAGTACATATACATCAGAAGTCGAAATTTTGTCTTATCTAAATAAGAGCAGAGATGTTCTTTAAGAAGATGGCACATGAGGCAGCTGATCTGAACTTAGGTGAAGGCATACTACTTCTAGTAATCCAAGGTGATTCCATCATCATGCTTCTCCTCACTTTGTTGCACCCAATCATCATGTTGGACCTCTTTACCATGTTGCACACATCATACTATTGCAGCTTATCATCACGCTGCACCTCCCTATACTGCATCATCAAGCTGTACCTTATCATCATACTCCACCCACCAGTGCTACCTCATATTGTACCTCACTATGCCCATCATGCTGCATTTCATTGTAGCATTTATTATCACTATATTTCACTTTGTTCACAAGTCTTGCACACAACATGTGACACTACACTTCATCGTGATGCCCATCATTGTGCAGCAAAATTCAAACTTCATGTTGTACCTTGTTGTCACATCTTATCAAGGACTGTATTAGTTCACAATTTAGGGTCTCTGTTTGTTGCATTGGATGGTAGACGGGACATCCTTCATCAAGGATTGTTTAGGCCATTTAGACAGTCCTACCAACCCTCATACGTAAGTACCAACGTCCATGCTACTCCAACCTTGTTTATTGTTGATTGTTTGTGAGAGACTTGTTATGACATATAGATGTATCCTTAATCTTCTCCAACATACCCCAACCAACCCTTGAAAGACTGTGACATGCTTTAGGTGAACTCCTCCCTTGCTATGTTGTTGCCTTAGGGCATAAGTCAAATGTTTACAATCGTACACCAGCCCAATTATGGTGCTATGGCTTGGGGCCTAGCACATCATCAACTATGGCTTTCCGTTATATCTAACATAGCAATGTTTATTGCTTAGCACTTTGTCCTCCTAACCATAGTTCAGATATCCTTGAATGAGCCTTAAAATAGTCCTTAAACTGTCTCATTGTCTTTGCTTCTTTGCATCATTTAAGGGTTGTCCTCCATGACTAGAAACCCTTCCATAATAGTGTATAGGGTTAAGGCATCATCTCTGCATTTAGCTAGGGAATCCTCATCATCTTCATGGCTACGTTTAGCTAGGGCATCCTATGCATAGTTGTGTTTACGCTTTCTTCTCCCTAGCTGCATTTTAGGCCTTCTTTACTATGACAGTGTTAGGGTATCTCCTTTAGCATAAAGCTTCTTTACATTAGGGCAGTGTAGATACCCCTTCTTGACTACAGAAAAAACATCTCCTTTCCTCCTACGTCTAGGGCTTCATGCTCTTGTTTTCTCTTGCCAAACCCAAAACAAGTGGAGAGAAATCAAGAGTGAAGTGTGTGTCTAAATTACTATCAAACCACCTCCTTTTATACTAAAACGTTGAGCACAAGTGGGGGTTATTTGGTTGTTGGCAAACCTTGAAGAATTGTCACATAAGACAAATAAATTCATATCTCCATGAATACTTGTTGGAATTAGGTCATCTTTAGATCAATCCTACACCTCTCGATGAGAGGAATCCAAGAAAAATATCAATTGCCATAAATAAGATGACCCGCATGGAGGTTGGACCTAGTTTCCAATTTTAACACTTGTTAATCATTGTCACCTTTGAGCCTCACACATGTCACTTAGAGTAGAGTGCTTCACATGGGTGGACCTACTTGTGTCTTGCAAGTTTGCTTGTAGTGGACTAGGTCCACTTTTTATTATAAAGCCCCTTTACCTCTCATATAAATAGAGGAAGGAGTGAGTTGTCATTATAGTTGATCATGTACTTGTGCATATTCCTTTTCATACTAGGGTTACAAATGTAAGAGTAGTGCTACTCTCTCTCTCTCTCTCTCTCTCTCTCTCTCTCTCTCTCTCTCTCTCTCTCTTTCAATCTTCTTTGTAATTTATGTGTTTTTGTCTTAAGGTGCTAGTGTTTTTTGGAGAATTCACTCGAAAAATTCATATATATTAAGAAGAAATGAAACCCATGAACATAATCACAACCTATCATATAATTCTCTATGATTTCAAAAACCCTAGATAGGGAAAACCAAGAGAAACCCTAGCTCCACCAAAGATACTCCAACAATCAATCTTTTTGAAATATCTTTGGTGGAGCTAAGGTTTCTATTGGTTTTCTCTATCTATGTTTTTGGATAACTTAAAACATTATAAGATGAGTTGTGATTGTGTTCATGGATTTCAGTTCTTACACACACATCTGAAGCTCTCAACTGTCCAAAATTGTGTTATTTTAGATTTGACTTCCATCTTACCACTGTCTAGCATACCTTGTCGCTCCTATAAATTGTGTTATTTCCAAGATTTGACTTCAAGATTTTCATCAATACAATGTCCTCAAAAGGATAGGTGAACACTTCCATATCCATGGTGAGATCATATTCCATGAACATATACATGTGTTGTATAGATCAAAAATTGTCTCACGAACAACAATCACATCACAAGCGGCAATTGAACTTGGCTGGGGAGGATATTAATTTATCCTCTCAAGTTCCTATGTTCTTTCTGCTGTCAAATTGAATCAGAACTAGATAAAAACTAGATAAAAATATTGGTTGACCAAAAAATACATAAATTATTCAAATTTAGAAAAAACCATATATATTAATGTGCATCCATATGAATCACAACCATTATACAAAAAAAATTCATTTAACTTAAGTTTTCCTAGAAACAAATTTGGAGGTTTCCCAGCATGAAATTCCCAAAGAATATGTTGTCTTGAAGCCAAGTGTGCACTATATCATAATTAAAATCTAAAGTTTTTAGCACCCTTAAACATGGCACTAGTCTATGAATCCTATACCATACTGAGAGTATATTTGTGCTGCGAGACTTCACCATGCATTTACAGGCACATTTGTTCTTAAGGGTGAAAGTGGTTCTGTGCCACTTAACTTTGTTTGAAGGACAAATATCTATATCATAAAATAGAGGCAAGCTTGAAATGCTTGTTCTATAGCTAGAAGTATTGTTGTGACATTGTTCACAACCTTTAAGTACTTTGTTGAAGGACTTCAAAAGGATGTAAAAGTGATTTAGTGGGTCAAAATTTTCAATGATGGGTATTATTGTGAGATTATTTTCCCAACATTCTCCTACTAAATTGAAAATGGTTTTTTTTTTGTTTATTGTTTGGGCCAAATATTGTAACAACAACACTAGTGCATTAACTATGCTAAAAGGTCACTTTCTTGTTAATTTGACCATGAATATCTCTTTTACAAAGAAATATTTCTTAGCTTTGTTTACCTTAGTGGTTTGATAAGAAAATTTCTACAGTCGCTTCACTGAATTTCTTAATGTTTTTGCATTTATGCTTTTTGACAAAAAAGGGATAACATTTTCCCCTGGCTAAGTAAGGATTCTTTAAATAACCTTCTAGCTTGGTTCTTTTCTGTTCCATCTAAGCTTGACAAAGTGTCATGAATTTACATTGAACAATGTAAGAATCTAGCCTTTTCCAGAAAAAATCAAGCCAACTCTTTCATTTTGCAAATTACCTACCGGTTCCGGACATATTATTTGAAATTTCTATGCTGAAGGTGTTGGATTTAGGTAAGTGATGCAGAATGCACACCTACAGATCTATTGTTCACCTATTAGACCAGTGAAAATTATAGGAAAACTTGGAAGGGTTGGACGTGACTTTTCCAACCATATTCTTATTGGCTTGTAATACATATATTCATAACACATTCCTACAATACTATTGTTCACTTATACTACTAGTGCATATTGTAGGAAAATTGTTAAATGTTGGACTTCACTATCTCAAGTTCACACACCAACACTAAAGATGCAACGTATTGTTTGTATCCTTAGATATGTTTGAAATTGCAAGTTGGCTGTTTAAATAAATGCATGTATAAAACTTCTATATTAGCAAAATAACCATCAATAATATTTTCTAGCATTTTGGGATGAATTCACAGTAGTATGCTAAAAAGTGTCATTTCAATGTCTAGAAATTAGGATATATAAATGTTAGATATATACTCTACATCTTTGGGTTATCTCCTTTTCAAATCATAGCTTTTTTAGGCTACATGTTAATTGTTTGAACTTTGAACTTTGAAGAAATTCCTAAATGGACTTCGTAAATACTTGAATGAGTGGACTTTGTAAGGCAATGATACCACAAATTGTATTATTTCAAAGATTTGACCTCCATATTTTCACAAAATACAATGTCCTCAATAAATAATTATATGTATACATACTTATGTTTAGGATTATATATGTGTTGGAGCAGTTCCTTTATGTTTTACTATAATCCTAATGTTGACAAGCTTTAACTAACTTTTTTCATCAATTGTTCATAGAATATGAAAAATATTTCATTGTTAAAATATGGAAAAGTTACATTTCTCATGATTTGTTTTTTTATTGTTCATGACAAGATAATCATGCTGCATGAATGAGGTATCCTACAATCTGTTTCAATTTGTGGATATTTTTTTTCCTCCGATTTTTTTTACAATGCTATAGATTTCATTTTCATGTTGATGGATTTTGCATATATCTTATCTAGCCCCAAATGTTTGTAATGGGGCAAATCTTGAGAAGTAGTCGTGGACACAAACTATCAGAGTTAATGTTACAATACCACTTCCACCTGATATGAGAAAACGTTTAATGGTCTGTGACATAAAGAAGAGTTATTTAACTGCAGGGTTGAAAGGGCAACCTTATGTCTAAGTTAGTTCTAAGTCATTTATTTGTGTTTCTTACTTGTAAGTCATCTATTTGATTTTGAGCTTTACCAGATCAATTATTTCACTAATCCAATATGCATGGCTTGTATTTCTCACGAGATGTTAGTTACTTGACATGGTTGACATAACATTCAATTCTAGGCCAATTTTATTTTAAGTCTGTGATTCTATTGATTAAAAGGATGTTCATATTTTGATTGCTTTTCTTGGAGTTTAATTTTAAAAAGTTTTGTAAATTCCACGTCGTTGTTATTTTTTTAGGGTGAGCTCTTTGCGCCAGTAAGGTCAGATGAGTTCTAGAACATAGGTATACAACAAGCACATCTTTGGCCTTTGTTGTGTATTTTTTATTCTTTATATCATTGGTAGATGTTTATTGACGATGTAAAATAGAGGATGGGAAGGTCCTGCCAAATCTCTTTACAAAACAAAATAAAATGGAGTGGTAAAATTGTGTTTTAAAGGGTGAGCCATAAATTAATACTTGAAAGGTAGAACTTGAGAATGGAAAGCTATCTGATTTGGATCTAGGGACACAATTGACCATGGAAAAAAAATGATGGTATTGATGAGTCTTCCTCACAAATAATCTCTAACTGTTAGACCACTTCCAAAATTTCAGTTATCTGCAATGGCAATAGTAACTCTAGCTTTATTTGTGTGAATAACGAATTTGGCCATTGTTCTGCTTGTTTCCTATGAATGATTTTGATTTTCAAACTCCAACTAGGTTGTTGTTAAACTAATTAAAGATTTGATGACAAACTTATAGTTTGCAAAGCTCTTTTCTAAATATATTTTCTTGAGCAAATTTTTCATTTTACTTTAGGTACTATAGAGTGCTAGCATGTGACATATGCTATGATATAATTCCCTAGATAAATAGATAGAAGTGTTGTACAACATAGTCTTTTTTAGATCTAAAGAAACAATATTTCCAAATACAAAGTTTATTAATTAAGAACATCTTTTAGATTTCTGAGCTAAGTTATAATTATATTTCGGTAGGGGATTTTGTGTACGCTGGTATTGTCTTGTCGCTTTGGTTTTTTCCAGGCAACAATGGTTAACAAGGAATTTTTCTTGAGCAGCAGACATGAATCTTATTCTACTATCGACAGGAAACTCCATGGTTTTCAGGCATGGCAACAAAAACACAGATATCAGTGGGATATCCAAATTCTGTGTTGGATGAATTTAATATTAGTGATGATTTTGATTCCTTATTAGATAAAGAACATCCCATGTCAAATTCAAATAAATAGAAGTAGCTCAAGAATGAAGGTGGAGCTATTTCGTTCTGTCCAAGTCAATTTTGTTTATTTGTTGGTTGCTATCATGTTTTGAGTGTAGGCTTGTAAAATTCGAAATTGCATGTTGGTTGATGTAAAGGGGATATACATATAATTTTTTTATTATCATGGGTTGTTCATGGTTTCCAGAAATTCATGTTACATTTGCACAGAAGTTTAGATATCATTCAGATATCTAAACACCAAACAACAACAAAATGAGATTTTGCTTTCACTCAACCTATAACATATTGCATTTGTCTTCATCAATGATCTTATTCCATATGCTATCCACTTATGACATTTCCTTTGCAATATTAGGTGCATTTTATAGTTATAGGTCATTTATAGGTTATAAATGTCTTTAGAGTTTCACTTCTAATTGAGTATTCAACTGAATGTATTGATTTTCTTATACATAACTATTTTTCTCTCCACCCACTTTTCATAACTTCCATAATCATTAGGTAGGGACCTGCAACTTCGATGCTACTTTGCTTGTTTAGTAAAATATTTCTGAGACTTTAATTTATTGAAAGTTGTAGAATTTACAATTTATGAAGTTTCAAGGTCTAACTTTTAAAATTCAAATTCTTTAAAAGTGTAGTTCTTTAAAGCATGCTAGCTCAATGGATGAGCACCTCATTTACAAGTAGGAGGTTGGTTATTTGATTCCATCATGCCCTAACATCCATATGGAATGGTGGCAATCAATTTTTGGTGACTGAGGCCCTTTTGATGATCACCAATGAGCTTTGGTGACATTTTTCGGTCCTCACAAAATATGAAATGGTGGTGATCAACAAACGCTGCCATATATACGAATCAATAGTGATGAGTCTCAAAGGTTAGTAACCACAAATTGTTGTTGTTGATATGAAATGGTGACAGTCGATGTCCATCATTATAGTCATTATTCATGACGGACCTTGAATGTCACCACAACACCTATACTTATGGCAATGTGGACTTTGGTGATAGTTAATGAATGTCACCATATATATGCACCAATAATGATGGCCATGAAAGATCCATCACCATAAATCATTGTTGGTCATATGAAATGGTGATGGTCACTATCCGTCATTATAATCAATATTCGTGACAGACCTTGAGTGTCACCATAACACCAATACTTTTGGTGACATTCTATTTTTGGTGACCAAGGCTATGGTTTGTCACCATTGCCCATATGAAATGTTGTCAGTCACTAGCCCTCATTATAAATAATTATTGGTGACGGACTCTGAATGTCACTACAAAACCCATACTTTTGGTGATGCCACCTTTGGTGACATTCAGTTTTTGGTGACTGGGGCTATGGTCTGTCACCATTGCTCATATGAAATGGTGACGGTCGATATCCATCATTATAAATCATTATTGGAAATGGACTTTGAATGTCACTACAACACCTATACTTTTCGCACCGCCACCTTTGGTGATGTTCAATTTTTGGTGGTGAAGGCTCTTTTGACCATTACCAATAAGCTTATGGTGAAATTTTTTGCCCCTCACCAATGTCCTTTTTTCTTGTAGTGGCATCTTAGACAAAGCTTTATGATTTTAGCAAATGGTTCTTGCGATATATCACCTTTCCCTAGTAGGTTCAGGGTGTCAAGGCAATTGTCCATCATTCATATCATAAATATGGTTTTCAGGATTTCATGGTCTAAATTGATGTGTTTAGACCTCTGCAGATTATAGTGGAACCACTCTACATTGTCTTCCTAGCACTCATCCTCCTTCTGTGTCATTTTGAATACTTCCTCTCTTAAGTCCCTACTTCTGCAATAGTCTTTGTACTTTGATAATAATGTCTCGTTCATATCGCTCCATGTTTGAATAGAAGTGGAGCCCAATCCCATGAACCATCTGAAGGCTACTCCTTTTAAAGTAGCCGGAAATAATTTCAGTTTTCAAGCATCTAAGATATAGTCATAACTCCTACATAAGACATCAAATTCAAATAAAAAGGTGTCTGGGTCTTCCACAGTCATCCCTTGAAAGTATAGTAAGGATGATAGAGGAATATTTTTCATAGGAGCTTCGCCTCTTATGTCCCCGATTGGAAACTCAAAGGTGGTAATAGTAGCATCTATTTTAGTGTTGTTTTCATTGTTGTCCCCCATGGCTAATCCCTCTAACTGTTGTTGTAACAAATTTTCTTCAAACTATTCTTGTGATGGTCTTGCAAGTGTGATTGATGGCTCAGGGAACCTTAGGGCCAGTTGTTTCACCGCACTACCTTAATCTGGATATTGATAAACCAATAGGTGCTTTCCCATCTCAGGTGTTTGATGTTCCCCCTTACTTTCGCCTTGTCCATCAGTCTTAAAGTTCTCGCTACTAGCTTCCCCTTGCTGCTCCATGATTGGATTCTTAATCTTGGGAGTGTGGGTGCTAACTTTAGAATGATATGGACCAAGGATAGAGGAATCAGAGGTTTCAACCTTTGTTATGGGAGTAACAATGTTTTGTGGCCCTATTTTCCTTATGTCCCTTTGAGAGCTTGATTGTTCTTTTTCTACCTTAGAGATTAATTCTTGGATAAATGTTTTCCTTCCCAAATCCACAATCTTCCTTTCCTTTTTACAACCCATTTTTCCTATGCCTAATTAGAGTGGGGGTAGTAGTGGTATTTCTATAATTCCTACAGTTTCCCACATGGAACCTATGTGTATTGATTCACACTCTATGTGTCTCAGTCTTCGACAGTGGTGAGCCTGCTTAGGTATATTAGAGTGATGCATAGGTTCTTACCTCTCGTCTTCCTGCCCAACAACTAAAAATATGAAGACACGCTAAAACAAAACAAAAAAATGCCATGCCCTAAGTGCCCAAGTGATCACAACGATGAGCCTGCCTAGGTATGTTAAAGCGATGTGCAAGTTCTTTCCTCTCATCTTACCGCCCAACTATTTTGGACTAGGAACACTCTATCATAAAACAAACAACTTGGCTGACTGTATCGTCAACTTCCATCCCTGGCAACAATGCAAAAATGTAGTGTTGTTTTAATCAATCGTAATTGACCGAGACAACAACATTTAATTGTCAACCCAGGGTAGGTCTTGATGTTTCAGTGGAGTTCGCACTATTTGTGCCAATACACTACAGCCAAGAATGAAAAATAGAAAGAACAGTAAAAGATGTCGCTCAATCAAATTGCAAAAATAAAATCATTCATGTGGAAATTAAAAGACTCCACAGAATTGAAATCACACTTCGTAATTACTAGAGTATGGGCATGCCACACAGTAACTAATGACTACACCAGCTGGTCACTATCATTCTATTTAATTCAACCAGTGTAAAAACACAATATAACCTGTAAAAAAAGTGGATTTAATTCACAATTTGTGCAACAACATCATAAAACCATATGACAATAAAAGGAATAATAATGTCAATAACTTCTACCATGGCAGTCCCTTCTAAAGAGGAGGGCCCTTCCTCCATAGTAGGGGCGTAGGAATAACACGATATTAAACATATCATATGAAGAGCAGTAACAACATCACCGTAGTGATTTAATATTAAAAATAATTCCAAGTTATAAAAGAAGAGTAATGATGTTTTTCTATATGTCATCCTTGTACATAGGGAATTGGGTCTCTTTTATAATTATTACATGCCCGAAATTAGGAATAGACTAGTCACAAGAATATCATGATTCTCACGCTGATCAAAAATAAAAGTAGTTACAACCTATTTCTAAATACAAATTCTTCTCAAATATATTGGGTAGGCTTGCAACCCCTTGGGTCTGTTGCTTCTAAAATAAACAATTCCTAATGCTCGACAACTGTTATGTAGAATAGTACCCACAACTTGCTAGCTCCAGTGCAACAACATCCTACGAGTGAATAGCGGTTTGGAAAGTAACGACAATCACTAGTGACAACACCCTTGGTGTAAAAATAGTCATATGTATCAGCGCGTAGTGTAACAACAACTTGTAACAACATTCAGTGTGTAACAACAACCTCCAACAACATACAGGGTGTAAGAGTGAACTGCTCTAACCTGCTCTGAAATCGATCAGTGCAACCTGTTTACTCCATATCCTTGTTCCTGTGAGCAACACTTGAAAAGGACAAGAGCTTCCAAAATAATCCTCCAATGCTCACCCCAGTTAGCCATAAAAGGAATAAACTATTGTATTATTTGAAAAAATATGGCAAAATAACGTGACAGTGGAATAGGTTGTAAAAATAAGAAAAAGGGTGATTAATCATGTAAATTTTCATGGGTCTGGAGGATAAGAGGATCAAAATTTGGGAAAGAAGGTGCAAAAAATAGGTAAAAATTCACACCCAACAATTACCCATCCTAATATCATATTTGTTGAGTAATCTAACTGAGAGAGCCCCCTCTAGTCTAGGAGGGCTATGTTCTGGCCTAGAAGTGGTTTGTGGTTACCTCTGGGATTTCTCTCCTTAGCCTAGGGAAATTCACGGAGTGTTAACATTCTGGCTTCATTGCAGGGAATTGAAAGGTTCCCTCTTCCTCAGGAAAGAACCATCAAGTTTCAGATTTGACTGCTGATGGTGGACAATAGTTAGACACATATCACAGATGAACCATTCACCTAGAAACTCCAATCAAGTTTCAACCTGATCCAAAGACTTTGTTGGTAGTAGGATCCATAAATTATGGTTTTACCGGGGACTTCATTGTTCAAAGAATTTCAGATTTTGAATTGCCTAATCTATCAAAATGGCATGGTATCTCAAAGACCCTATTTCTATTCAAGGTTTCAAAGAATATTGGGATAATTTTGATGATCAAATTGATAAATATTTCTCTAATTTATTAGTTATTTATTTAAATTCATGCAAATGTATATCTAGATATAAATTTCACTTTTTAAAGGACTTTTCTGACAAACTTGAGAAGGACATTCAGGCCTTAAATGTTCAAATTTAGTCTTACAATTTTCAAGGTCAAAATCAATTTTTTGAGGACCTTCTCCAGCTGCCTTTAGTTACTAAGGTTGAAGGATGTTATATTTTTAAACATGAAATTAACAATATACAGTTGAATCCAAGGCCTAATTTAAACAACAAAGATGAGTAGTCTCATCATGACAACCAATTTATAGAACTTATTGATGATTAGCAAAAGAAATATGTTTTCTTTGATCTTGTAGTTGAGTATATGGAAGGATTTCTCAGCTTAAATCTATAGCCATGTTTTCAGTGTGAAAAACAAAGATATCATCACATGCCGTTGTTACAAGTTCCCATTTTGATCTTGTTGAAGCAGAGTCAGGTAGCCATGTCAATTCAACAACTACTTGACAGGTTATATTGACATTTCAATGTTATTTTATTAAGTAGTTAGTTTCATGTATAAGATTAGGAGTGTATAAGTAGGCTTGATATTCAATCATTTGGGGTTTCATTTTCAATTGGTTTGGACTACGTTTTTCATTTTTTTGTGGTTTTCAATTAGGATCATGAGTGCTCTTAGGGAAATATGAACAAGAACGCAAGTTGTCAGTTTGAGTTTCAGTTTGCTTTAGTTGAAAATCATAGCAGCAATCAAGTTGTAGGTTTTGAAGATTGGGAACAACCCAATGGATCAAACTACTATTCTACAATGTTCTTGGCACCTCACAGGGAGGATGCCATCATAAGGAGGATGACATCCCCATTGGAGCCTATGTTAGGGTCCTATGTCTAGGAATCTTGGTCATGTTAGTCTTTATATTTATCTAGGGTTAATTTGTAAATATTAGTCATGATGACCTGACTATTATGGTTCAAGAAGATTAGATTTAGATTAAGTGTCATGTAAAGTCGTTTATTTGTTCTAAAGGTCCAAATGTCTAATTCATGAGGTCTCCTTATTTAACGGTAATCATAAGTAAGTTTTGATCACCATGGAAATAGTACAAAGCTCATATCATAAAGTCCTTAGTTATTATAGTTTAGTCACCATCCTTGGTCATCATAAGTGGGACACCTAAGTTTAAAGGTTAAGTCTACATCAAAGAAATCATGAGATGAATTAGGAACAACTTTGGAGGTTGTGGTGAGTCAATTTGAATATCATTTCAATGAAGTGCTCTGATTTGAGTGAGAAGATAATGATGAAAAGGATAGTCCTTTTGTTTTCCTCAGGCGCTGCATTTTTCAAGAGGTGCTACGCATTCGTAATTTTTTCGGAAAACTTAGGTTAAACTTTTTGGAAATTTATGTTATTAAGGTGTGGAATTTCTTTATATTTTCAAAATTTGATTAGGACACTTTTAAATTAAGATTTTCAAAATAAAATAAAATAAGATAAATTGGAACACCTCTAATTAAAAAAAAAAAAAAAAACAATTTATTAGATAGTGTACATTTTTTTTATGTTTAATCACCCTCAAAGTCTAGTTCCATACCAGACACAAGACCTACTCTTGGTATTGAGAGGATTTTTCAAAGCTCAATTTAGAGTTGACACATGTCAATTATTAAAAAAAAATAGTTTTAAAGACCGTATAGACTTTTCACCTGATAAAACAATTCCAAGAAAGAGTGTGACTTTTTGATGTTTAAAATGATTTTTTAAGGCATATATGGATTCAGCGCCTTGAAAAACCCATGGGGCACTCAAATTCTATAGATTGAACAACTTAAACTAAAGTTTTTAAAAATATCTGTGATTTTGATTAAAATAACCGAAAAAAATACTCTAGAAAAAGGTCATTTCCTTTATAATTCTAACTACGTCTTCTAGTACTAGATTACTATTTAACATTTTACAAATATTTATTGGAAACAGAAGTTTAGGTTTCATGGATTTTCAAGGCAATGTATCAATCTATGCATTAAAAAATGCAACTTAATAATGAAAAAAAAATTATATTTATTATATATATATAACCATTTGAACACATATTTATCGGGTAGGGCTTTAATATTTTGATGTGCAAATCATTTTTCGAGTTTTGTACTCTGAAATAGGTTTGCATATTATTCTTAGTAAAAGAATTTACGGGGAGACAGAGCAGAGGAGTCCCACTCAAAATTGGTTTGCGGCAATGTAAGTCATATGGGAATCCAGTTTCGTCGAGGTAAGTCTTATGTTGCGGCATGGAAATTGCAACTACAGAGAGCCTTAATAAAAAATAGGAAATAACTCACGGCAAAACATAGTAAAAGCAAAAGGCTTGCAGTTAATTTAATCATGAATGTTTAAGACCACGTCGCAACATAACAGACTCTTGATTACAATATAAAACATAGGACATAACATATTCTTGATTATAATATAAAACATAGGAAAATATATTTGTATGATAAATGGAAGCTGCAGTTCCAAGTGAAAATACAAAAGACTTGCAATTTAGCATCACTTGGGTTTCAGAGTAAATGTCTTAAAACTCCGTAAAACGGTTTTCACGTGCCCACCAATATTTCCTCCATGATTTTATCATCACTACCTCAGAGACTCTTGCTCTCTAACTTGCCCAACATTAAAAAATGGCTTTTACATTCATATGTATCTCAACATACAAATTTGGCATTAATGCATGACATAGAAAATAATTAATATCCAACATGAGCGATTTTACATGGTAATTGGTTTTCTAAACTTGCAGATGTTGTGGAGTGTGGGAAATAGTTGCGGAGTGAATACTTGCCCATATTTATTTACCAAACTTCATTAAGTGCCTTAACTTCTTTGTTGTGTTGTGAAATGGTTAGCGTTGTACTTCTACTTCGACTTCAGTCCTTTCACCTACAAACAAAATCACAACCGTGGAGTAGTTGACTAGGCAAGCATGGTGTTTGTTAGTGTGTTTGAGGCGGTGGTTGCGATTAATATTTCCAAAACTCCCCCTTAATAAAAACTTCTTCCATTCACAATTCCCAAATAGTCTCTGAGATAAACAAAATTTTCACGTGGCAGTGGCTATGTGAAAATATGAGCAAATTGTTCCTGTGACCTGCAGTGTTGCAACACAATTTCGTCATTGTTAATCACAAATTGTTCATGTGACAATGCAATTGCTGAGGTGTTGTCATTCCCACTTGGTAATGGCAAATATCTATCAACATCCTTCTCATCCAAACTGCTTGACATGCTTCTGTTATTGCAACGACATATTCAGCTTTTGTTGTTGACAATGAAACTATCGGCTGCTTCTTGGAAGCCCATAAAATGGCTCTAGAACCCAAATGAAAAACATATCTTGACGTGTTCTTTATGTCATCAAAACTTCTTGCCCAATCAATGTCATTGTAACCAACCAACCTGAAATCTATTGTTGCAGTGTACAAAACACCATACTATTTTGTCCCACAGACATACCTTAGAATCCTTTTCGTTGTTTGCTAATGTGTTTCCTTGGGTATCTCCATGAACCTCGACACAAAACCCATTGCATATATTATATCTAGCCTAGGGGCGGTCAAATACATCAAGTTGCCTATCATGCTTTTGTATAATGTCAGATTGACAGTACTACTGCAATATTCTTTGCTCAAATTCAACCCCATGGCAATTGGAGTTGGTGTGGGCTTGTTGTTCTACATCTTAAACCTTTCCAAAATGTTTGCTACATACATTGCATGAGGGATAAAAATGTCATTTTCTATTTTCTTCACTTATATGCCCAAAAAATATCTTAACAACACCAAGTCAGTCATTTCAAATTCATTCTTCATGACTTGTTTGAAATCAACGATGAGGAAATGATCACTACCTGTGAAAATCAAATCATCTACATATAAGACGACATTAATAATCTTACCATTTCTCTATTTGATGTAGAGAGTAGGCTCACCGTCACATTTGTTGAAACCATTGTCCAATAAGCAGGCATCTATCCTATTGTACCATGCACACGGTGCTTGCTTCAGGCCATAAACATATTTCCTCAATCGATACACTTTGTCTTCTTGGCATTCTACCTCATAACCAGGCAGTTGCGCAACATAAACTTCCACTTTCAGCACTCCATTCAAACACTAATTTTATGTTCATTTGATACACTTTGCATTCATGTTGCACGGCAATCGTCACAACTATATGCACTGTCTCCATCCTTGTGATTGGTGCAAATGTCTCCGCAAAATATCTTCCATGTCATTGCTTGTATCCTTTGACAACTAGGCTTGCTTTATGTCTTTCAATCTTCCCATCGACATTGCTCTTGGTCTTATAGACCCACTTCGCTCCAATGACATGTTTTCCTTTTAGAAGGTTCACTAATTCGCATGTGTCTTTCCTTTCTATTGCTTCTATTTCTTCCTTCATTTCTGCAACCCATTTTGCTTCTTTGACTGCATCTTCAAAGTGGATTGGGTCATCTACATGAAAAAACAAAGCAAATAATGAATTCAGGCTAGTGTTTTTATCAACTTCATCTTGCTCATAAATTTCATTTAAATTTGTGAATTTTGGTCTTCTTGTGGTTGTTGAAGATGGGCTTGACATGTCACTTGGTGTTTCTCTTTGCAATGTGCTTGGAGAAGCACTTTCTTGACTACATGGCGTTGTCCTATTATTTTATGATGGTGTTACTTGCTACCTACTTTGTTGTGCTTGAATAGATGTAGAGTGAGTCACTGCTGAGGAATTGTTTGTTGATGTCAATTCCTCTTTGTCCTCATGTGGTATACATGCTTTCACATTAAATGTTTTCTCTAAACATCCATCCTGTGCTTCCTCTTGTATGAACTACACATCTCTGCTAATTATGACTTTCTTGGTTGATGGATTGTAGAGCTTGTATGCCTTGGATTCATCACTGTATCCAACAAATATGCATTTCTCCCCTTGTTGTCCAACTTCTTCCTCAACTCATCCAATACATGTGCATATGCCACACATCCAAAGACTCTCATGTGTGTGACACTATTCTTTCTTCCACTCCATGCCTCTTTAGGAACTATGTTCTGGATGCTTTTGGTTGGACATTTGTTCAAGATATATGATGCACAAGTGACAACTTCAGCCCAATAATCATTTGTCAAATGCTTTTCCTTCAACATACCCCTTGCCATTTCCATAATGGTCCTATTCTTCTTCTTCCATGTTCCCTACAAAAACGTAGGAAATCATTTGAGATGTATTCGCCACCTTTATCGGTCCTGAGGACTTTGATGTAGTGTCCACTTTTCTTCTCAACAAGAACTTTATATTGGAAAAATCACTCAAACACTTCACTTTTATGTTTTAGGAGATAGACCCATGTCTTCCTTGTTTAGTCATCTATGAAGGTCAATAGATAGTCGCTGCCACCAATTGATGGTGTTTTCATTGGTCCACAAATCGATGTGGACAATCTCCAAAGGTGCCTCTGCCCTTACTAACTTTCTTGTTGGAAATGTCTCTCTATGTTGCTTGCCTACAATACATCCTTCACATAGGCTGTCCGATTTTTTTATGAGTGGTAAAAAATTCACCATGCCTTTCCTATGTAACAAATTCAAACCTCCAAAGTTATGATGACCAAATCTCAAATGCCATAACCAATTTTCATCTTTGACCTCTGCTTGATAGTTTACTTGCATGATAGCGACATCTTTCCTTCCATCCTCTTGTGATTTCATTGATAGTTGTGCTTGTGCACATTCTTATTTTAAATCTAATCTTATATCTAGGGGAAACATTCTATTGTTTGTCATCTGAACCTTTGCAATCAACTATCTACTTGGAAGCCTATCCAAAATTATGCACACATCATTTTTGAAGAAGACATTTAGCCCTTTTGCATGAGTTTTCCAATGCTTATGAGGTTATGCTTCAGACCTGGCACAAAGTAAACATATGAGATGTAGTTCTTCTCCCCCTTCTTTGTTAGGATATTAACTCTTCCTTTTCCCATGACAAAGACTTTGCTATCAATCCCTAATGTCACTTCAGATTTCACACTTTCATCTAGATTGGAAAGCATTTATATGTTCCCTGACATGTGGTTGCTACCACCTGAATCTAGATACCATATATGATTTGTTTTTCTTGTGCTACATTACAAGCTAAAAACATGCTATCATGGTTCTGATTTTCTTTTGTGAAATTTACACTTGGTTTGCTACTAATGTCATACTGCTTCTTTCTACATTCATTTGGTAATGACCATACATCTTACAGTAATGACATTGGACTTGAGATTTATGATACCTCTGACCTTGTGCTTGATTTTAGCTTGGGCCTTGACTTGGATTTTGATTGCTGCCCTTTCCACTTGAGTTTAATGGGCTACTTCTTCCACCTCTATGTGGGCTTCTTCCTCTTCCTCTAGCATATGATCTTCCTCTCCCTTGACCTTGAGGGAATGAAACTTGTGTCTTGAAGGCATGCTCCAATGAAAATATTGTTTTTCTATTCATTCTATGTTCATGAGAAATTAGTGATGCATGAAGCTCATCCACTAAGAACTGTGAGAGATCCTTAGTCTCTTCTATGGCCACAACAATGGCATCAAACCTTGCTGGCGGGCTTCTCAAAACTTTCTCAACTATTCTCCTTTATTTAACTGTCTCACCATGATACTAGATTTGAGTAACCAACCCAATTAAATATGTAAAAAATGAGTCTACATTCTCTGACTCTTTCATACAGTGTTTCAAAATCTCTTCTCAACATTTGTAGTTTTGTTGTCTTCACTTATTCCATGCCTTGGTAGGCTGTCTGGATGGTGTCCCATGCTTGCTTGGACTTTGTTGCTGCTGCAACCCTTGGGAAAATAATTTTGTGAACTGCTTGGAAAATATAGAACATGCCTTTTGAATCCTTCTTCATGTTGTCCGTTAACAAACCTCTTTCTGCTTGAGACAAGGCATTGCATGTTGTTGCATCTGTTGGTTCTTGAAAACCATTCTCCACCAAATCCCAAATGTCTTGAGACGAAGATAGGGTTTTCATTGTAATAGCCCAATAATCATAATTTTTTCGAGTAAACTGAGGTATCTCAGGATTAGAAGCTTGTGCTTGATGTTTCTATTTCTGACTATAAAAAAAAAAAAGACGAAAACAGGGTCTTCATTGTAATAGCCCAATAATCATAATTTTTTCCATTAAATTGAGCTATCTGAGGATTAGAAGCTTGTGCTTGATGTTTCCATTTCTGAGTATAAAAAAACTTACTACTTGCTGGTAAATATGCTAAAAATTCTTGTGCTTGATGTTCCATTTCCGAGTGTAAGAAAAAAACTTTCTATGTGGTGGTAAATATGCTAAAAAACAATTTGCCCTAAAAAAAAATTAATTGCTGGTAAAAACACTTTTTTTTACACTAGAAAAGTTCAACTCAAAACAATTTTTAATTGCTAGTAAAAACACTTGTTTTTACACTAACAGAGTTCAACCCGCTCTGATACCATGTTAGTAAAAAAAATTACGAGGAGGCAAAAGAGAGGAGACTCACTTAGAATGGGAGTCTCACTCAGAATTCACTTGTGTCGAGGTAAGTCTTATGTTGCACATGGAAATCACAGCTACACAGAGGCTTAATAAAACACAGGAAATAACTCACAGCAAAACAAAGTAAAAGCAAAAGGGTTGCGGTAAATTTACTCATGAATGTTTAAGACCACATCACAACATAACATACTCTTGATTATAATATAAAACATAGGAAAATAAATTCGTGTGATAAATGGAGGCTGCAGCTCAAAGTGAAAATACAAAGACTTACTGTGGTTTACGCATCACTGGGTTGTGGAGTAAATGTCTATAAAACCTGTTCATGTGCCCACCAATATTTCCTCCACGATTTTCTCCTTGCTACCTTACAATTTTCTCCTCACTACCTCAGAGACTCTCACTCTATTAACATGCCCAACATTACAAAATGACTTTTACATCCATATTTATCTCAACATACAAATTTGACATTAATGCAAGATAGAGAAAATAATTAATGCCCAACATGGACAATTTTACATAGCAATTGGTTTTCTGAGCTTGCAGGTGTTGTGGATTGTGGGCAACAGTTGCGGAGTGAATGTTTCCCCATATTTATTTACAAAACTTCATTAAATGCCTTAAACTCTTTATTGTGTTGTGAAATGGTCAGCATTGTACTTCTTCTCTGACTTCAGTCCTTTGGTCTACAAACAAAATCACAACCATGGAGTAGTTCACTGAGCAAGCATGGTGTTTGTTAGTGTGTTTAAGGCGGTGGTTGAGAAATTAAACATTTCAATATATATATATATATATATATATATATATATATATTATATATATATAACGTCTCATTCAATGTCTTTGGACTGTGTTGAGATCAAATTAAGGCGAAACACAATCCCAGTGGAAACCAAATCAAATGTATATTAATTGATCTCTTTGGAATTGACATTCGAGTTGCAAAAGCTTATCTTCTCTTGTGCATTTTGCACACAACTTTGTTTCTTTATTGATTTGGACACTATCTTTTCTTGTGCATTTTGCAAAGAACTTCTAAGGCCAGACATGGTTTCTTTACTGATTTGGACAGTATTCTGAATAGTGGAGGATACTAAATTTTCAATAACTGTAGCACATTTTGCATACAACTTCTAATGTCAGACATAGTTTCTTTACTGATTTGGACACTATTATGAATAGCGGACAACACTACATTTAAATATACAAGGTTGGCTAACCACAATGCCTTCTTTACCAATTCAATTACAGCATACATTTAGGCATCCCAAATACTTTAACTTTGTGGTCATAAATAATCAAACCATCAAAACTATTTCATCTGTGCAACCAATAAAACTTAGACTAATAATACATATTGACCTCTTCAACTTTTCCAAATTTAATTTGATTTAGTTAATTAAAAACAATTATGTACTTGCGTATTTTCTCTCCACTAGTTCAACTACAATTTTTCTTATTTCTTCGAGAAAATGAAATTTGTCCACAGTCACCTACTCTCTGACTGTTGGTTGGATGAATCTATCTTGTGGACAACACTGATCTCCCTAGTATCAGAAGATAGTCTAGCAACAAACAGACAAACAAACCTATCTTTCTCGAGACATATGCAATTTATAAGTAAATACTACAAAGGTGTTAAGATCCTACCTTAGATCCAGTGCTTGTTCGTAGTAGTCATCCTCCAGTCGTTCGAAAGAGTTATCTTTGAATACCTGCAATAGAAAACAAGTAAATATTAAATAGCACCTGCATAGCAAATATTATAAATCATGCCTATTATGGTGATGAAGGAATCCATAAAATAAACAATGAATTAACAGTTTATTGAGAAAAACAAATATATTTGTATTAACTTTGAATAGTAGAAGAACTTTACAACCTTTTTAGCCTTGATGTTGAACAAGTTCTTCCCAGGGTCTGAAACAGGAATTTCCTTTACTTTGACAAGCCTTGCACTCTTCCAAATGAGATATATAGAGGTATCTAATTCTCCTCATAAAAACTCAACTAGAGAAGACTAAGTTCCAATAGCATTTTTCCTCAAAAAATACTAAGCTTCTAAGTCTCACCAGTTAACCAGTGAAATGCTTCTTTTTATAGTGCATAGGAGGAGGTTACAGCTCCATCTATGAAGGGATAGAATCCTTCTTCAAAGCAATAAGCTCCTCACATCAAGGGATTAGCTCCTTAAGGTATGGGTTACATGAACTTTAAAAGAGCGAACTTGGCACCTCAAGATTCCTTCCAGAAGCTTCTAGAAATAACTGAAAATGAGTTTTTTAGAATATACTTGCGCCTTTTTAACTTTTACAGGGGTCCCCACCTTTAACACAGAGATAGTGTGGTCGGGTGCACCGAGACATGACCATTAGGTGCAGGACCACAGCTGATACAAGAAGAAACTACGGAACCAAAGTTTTAAAAACGTTTGAGAGCTTTTCTCTTATTTTCAAGACTTGATATGAGGAACTGATGTTTTAGACTTGCAGAGGAGGAAAGTATGAGTGGTAATGAACTCACATAGATAGAAAAATGTCAAGGTGACAAATTTTCAGTGCAACAGATTGCCCCGTCAAGTGCGAAGTCTGTAATAGATGAAGATAGAGTATGTAATGTATGAAGAGTTAAGTACTTTATCATTTCTAGAATCTTGTGGACACCCCAGTCGGAACCTGTAAAATCATTCAATGCAATATATATATATATATATATATATATATATATATATATATATATATTATATATATATATATTATATATATATATATATATGTTTGTTTTGTGTGTGTGTGTGTGTGTGTGTGTGTGCGTGTGTAGACATATCATCATTGAGGTAGGAATTACCATACTCAGATCAAAGCTGACTAGGAAACTGACTAAACTATTTTGATACAGGAATGATTTTGTAATACATCAAGAGTATAGACATGTGTAGACATAGTATGGACGCAACCATCTATTTATGAATAGTCCACTGTATAATGAATAATAAAATTCCTCGCAACCTGGATGGTAGAAACTAGATCTAGGATCTTGATTTCTACTTCCCTAACTGGTACAATTCTATCATGTGAATGAATGTGTCGAAGTTGAACATGGTAGAAACCACTTGATTACCAGTCAATGATATGGACTATTAACAAGTGTGAGAGAAACCACCAGTAATTTCAATGGCTCTCAAAGTACTCGATATAATCCATGAAATATGAATAAATGAGCTGAAGTTGAACATGTCATAGAATCATTCGATCAAAGGTCAATGATGTGACCTATCGTCAAAGGTGAGAACCCTGCCATTAGGGCATGAAGTTTTCAAGGTACTGACAATTTCTAGATAAAATTCCTAGATAATGAGCTAAATTCGATAGAAAGTGATCTGTCGTAGACAAGCCCGCAACAAAAAATGATAGATCAAGTTTTGAAGAAATATATTGGCAAGGACTGACTCAAGGATGGTCCAAATGGATGACAGATATCTTGTAGATGAATGGTTTGTTTGAACTGCTCTCTTGAACACATAACGACACTACAGATGGCTTGGTGACAATTGACCCAAAGCTAATACCCAGAAATGGGTTGAAGACTTTCAATGTGGTTTGATTAACTGTTAGGCAAAGGATTTTCCCAACCCAAGTGAACAAAAAGTGTCGTGTTCAAGAGTGGTTAACGGTCTTTTAAAAAATAAAGTGTAACAAATAGGTTCATTTTTCTCTCTTTTCCCCCACCATTTCTGGCAAGTATCTCTTTATTTTTGACAAGCTTGAGGAGGATAGCATTTGCTTGTTTATAAGCTCATCCTTCAGATGAGTCCAACTTAGTTTAAAATTCGAACCCTAAGAAGGAGTGGTTCGCTCCTGTTTAAGATTGAACAGGTCCTTTACTATTAAATTTTAGTGAGTCTAATATAGGAAAAACTCAACGTTTTTCAATTTTAGGGAGTTAGAAGAAAAACTTAATAAAACTCCATGGGGGTACTTTTTCATAAAATAATCCCTCAGGTCCAAAAAAGAATAAAATAATATAGGAGGGATAATACTTTAACAAGCTGGAAAAGGCAAGTGCTCGACAATCTTTTCATGTTTAACGAGACTGAAAAGAGTTTAAAGAGGACTCTATTGAACGTAATTAGTCAACGTATTCCTTTTTTGTAAATAGTCCATTTCAGTCCGTAAAAGGGGTAAACTTATACTGAAGTGACGATTATTCATTTATTTTAACAAGTTCAAACAATAAGTGCTCGACAATCTTTTCAATCTTCGAGAGTCTGAAAAGGGCTTAAAGAGGACTCCAATGTTTCCCTTTTTCATAAATTTTTGAACGAGTCCAAAAACATGACAAAGTATGCTCTTTGTTTAAAGATGATCAATTTCCAAAAAAATCCAATATTCTGCAAAAAAACTTGAAACATTACACATACCCGTTCAAGATAAATAAAAATGTTTTTAAAAATTTACCTTTTTAAAGTGAAAAATAAATAAACTAAAAGATTCCTTTATTTGAAAAAACTTATAAAAAGGGATTTTCTAGCTTCATTTTTACCATTTGAGTTCAGAGTGAGAAGTGAGTGCTTTTTGTTAAAAAGGTTCCTATGAATATTCCGGAAAATCCATCCGTTGAAATCAAAAACCGTCAACTCCAGGTAATCCACGTCCTCCTTAACTTGCATTTCATTTATTTACATTTTGTTTTTAGGCTTTAAATTTGATTTTTAAAGGAAAAATAGGTTTAAAAAATCGCTCGCAGGGCTCCACAGGTGGAACACGCTGGCCCTGCGAACCTCGAATTTTTTCTATAAAGAAAAAAGTCATGGGTCTGCACCTATTGCTCACAACCAATGCGGACCTACACACTGTTTGTAAGCAACAGATGTGGACCCTATGCAATGAATTTTAAAACTTAAATTTCTCCATTTTTTTCCCAAAATGTTTCAAACAAGCTTGTTCTAATATGTCTTTTTATGCATTGTACGACATTCAAAATGCTTATTTGGCGAGAATGTGAGCACGAGGATGTAGATAATACCACAATAAATCATATGCCCACATTGCAGGCATTGAGAGCATGCAGACTATATAAGTTCTGGGCCATATCGGGCATGAGGCCCCATGTCATCTAGGGCAGAGCATACTTTTATGGATTCCTTGATCACCATAGTAGGCATGATTTATAATATTTTCTATGCAGGTGCTATTTAATGTTTTCTTATTTGTGATTGCAGGTTTTCAAGGATAACTCTTTCGAGTGACTGGAGGATGACTACTATGAACAAGCACTAGATATAAGGTAGGATCTTAATACCTTTGTAGTATTTACTTATAAATCGCATATGTCTAGAGAAAGATAGGTTCGTTTGTCTATTTTTTGCTAGACTATCTTCTGATACTAGGGAGATTGGTCTTGTCGACAAGATCGATTTATCCAGCCAACAAATTGGCGACTCCACTGGGGATCGAACCCAGAATATCTGGTTTCGCAGACCAAAGATAGTATTCAACACATCGGTAAAACTAGCCTCAGATAATATTGAAAATGGTTTATCTGAATCAACCTACAACACCTGTTTCTGGAGTATCTGTAGTTCCCGTTTTTACTATCCCTGCATCAGTGCAAACTCCTCAAGTCTCTATGCCACAGTCAAGACCTACAGTTTAGACTTCAGTCCAGATGCCTACAGGACAAGTTGGTACAAGTACGATTGCCACAAGTCAACTACAATTCACCTATCAACTGTACCAGGGACAATATCAATTCGGTCCTACTATACAAAACCCAGTTTATCAGTATCAACCATATCCTGGATATACTTATCAACAACCTCAACAACCCTAGTTTGGTCCGGTTAATCATGGTTTTCTAAGAGGTTATAACATTCCTAATGCAAATCCGATTCCAGGTTATCTTGGATATCCTCCTCCTAGAACTGGTCTCATTACTCAAGGTTTTCACGACCCTAACTGTCAGTTACCATTTATTGCAACTTTGGATTTACCTGATTTGTTGCACCTTATGAACGATCTGATTTACTATCTTATGTATTGGCCACCAATGTCTAGTAAGTTGCCCAGTGATATCTCGAAATTCAAGGGTAAGTCAGGAGAGGATCTGTCAAATCACGTTATGACTTATCACCTTTGGTGTGCATCTAATTCAATCATTGATGATTCAATTAGATTACGTATTTTTCAACGAACTCTTATTGGTCTTGCCGCCAAATGGTACATTGAGTTACAATGAGGCTCTTTTAATAATTTCAATAAGTTAGTCACTTCTTTCTTAACTCATTTTTAGTTGCCTGTCAGATACGAAAATGGTACGAAACTGTTAACTTCACTGAAACAATCCACGTCCACATATATTTCTGATCATATTCATGAATGGCGACGTAGAAGGCGTTTAGTGAAAGTTTTCAATCTGGATCAAATTTTAGCCGAATGGTTCATTAAATCATTGTTACCCAAAATCACTGAAGGTGTAGCTAAGGGAGGAGTTTTCACTGAAGAGAAAGTCATTTCTCAGGCTCAGTACCTTGACCTCATCTATATGCAGTCAGGTACTTTACATGAAAAAATCCCCGGTCTTCCAAAACACAGTCAAATAACTGCAGCTCGTTCAGGATGTCATGTCGTTGATGGTATGATTGGTTCAGTTAGTACTAAAAGTAAGAATAAATCTTCAAAGAATTCTTCTCCTATAATAACTTTACTTCATTCCTTGAAAGGATATCCTTCCGCTGAATTTTCTGTCAACATCCATGTCGTAGAATCATATACGACCAAATCAAAATCTGGTAGTAAAAAGAAGGGGAAGAAGAAAAACAAACAAAATTCAAAAGATAAAACAGATAATAATGAATCTACTGACGAAAAATGGAATCCTCGCTATCCTTGTTTCATTTGCGACGAGGATCATTTTACCAAAGAATGCCCACATCAAGTAGAGGTTTCGAAATTCGTTAAAGGTTCTCAAATGCCTACTACCTTGAAGGATCCCTTTCCTACTCAAGATAGTAAGATGATTGGTTCTTCCTCGAATGCCACAGAAGAACCCATTATGATGATGTCTCATGTCAGGATTGCGACGCGATCGCAACATTATGGTAGTAAAAATCCTATTGGTGGTAAAGAAGTAGAATATTCAAATTCAAACACATCAACTACACCTCCTCCTACTTCTAGTCCACTACAGATAGAGAAACCAAACCCTGACTTAGTAATCAAACCGCCTACTAAAGGTATACTTTGTAAATCATCTTTCAATCCACATGCGAGAGCTGCTCAAAATGACAACATTGTTGAAGACTTAGCTATTTCCCCTTCAGCAATCTCTGCTTTGGAAGTGTTGCAATCATGCCCAGCACAGTGTAAATTACTATTATCTGCTATAGGAGCTGTCGATATTTAGGATTCAAACCTAATAATATTTTATTTAGAGAATAGTACACCCTGACTACCTCATCAAATGGCTTTCCAAATTCCAGTTTTAGACAAAAGCAGACCTTGCGTTTGGACTGTGATTTATGAAGGGGCTTCTACGTGTATTATGTCGATCCAGTGTTAGAAATCGCTTGGTTATCCCACACTCAATTAGTCTCTGACAATTATAAAGGTTTTTGATGGCCGAGGGCTCCATCCTTTTGGTATTTTGCAGGATTTACCTATATAGGTCGAAGGCGAAACTCTAAATCTAGATGTGGAAGTGGTTGATGCGCCTCTAGATTACAACCTTCTCGTAGGTCATAGTTGGTCTTATGCTATGACTATTATTGTTTCATCAGTCTTTCAGCTTATCAAGTTTCCTCATAATGGAAATATCATTACGATAGACTAGATGGCTTATTTCTCATCTAACCCAGCCTCTATAAATAGTATTCAGCACATCAGTAAAATGAATATCCCTTACAAGGATGTTGGCATGGGTTTTATTAAAGATTCTGGTTTACTGGGAACTTTTTTCTTCCCTCCTCCTAACGTATTTCCTTCCATTGCAAATATTCATATGATTTCATTGAATACTATTACTTTTGATGATCCTTGGATCCTACCTTCTAATTCTAAGGTGGATTCATTTGATGTCGTGATGCCTTTGAGTCCCTTTGAAATTGCATATCAGGCTGTACAATCATTTTCTAATTCTTGTTCAACGGAAACTGATCCAATGAATGTGGTCCATGGGGAATCACTTTTGATATCAACCTCAACTACAACAACACTTTCTGATCCTGTTTATACTGATGAGCAGATTCGTGAAATTTTGTCTGTTGATGATTTACCATGGGAAGATATTCATCACTAATCTTCATTTTTACCTAAGCTTGATCATTTTGAAAATGATTTTTATTCTATTTTTACTACTGACTATGTCAAAGAACCACAAAATCCATTGCAACATTCTAATTCTGAGTTAAATTTGGGAAATATCTCTCAAACGGTTCCTATTAACATTTCAGTTAAGCCAAGAATTATTGAAAACATTCATATAGGTGCTTCCTATATGGACGATGAAATCCAAACTTATAAAGCCCTATTTCAAGAATTCCATGATGTGTTTGCTTGGTCATATGAAGAAATGCTAGGAATCGATCCGTCAATTGTTGTTCATGAAATTAAAACTTACCCGGATGCTAAACCTGTCCGACAACGCTTATGTCAGATACATTCAAGAAAAGCTGCTGCTATCAAAGTCAAAGTTGAGAAATTACTTCGTGCAGGTTTCATTTATCCAATTCCTTTAACCAATTGGGTATCAAATATTGTTCCTGTCAACAAACAACAAGGAACGATAAGAGTATGTATCGACTATAGGGATCTTAATCGAGCTTGTCCTAAAGACAATTATCCAACCCCCTATATCGATCAAATTATTGATGATTGTGCCAGCAGTGAGATGTTCTCCTTTATGGATGGTTTTTCCGGTTACAATCAAATCAACATACTCCCTGCTGATCAACCTAAAACAACTTTCATTTGTCCATGGGGGACATTTGCTTATTGCAAATTACCCTTTGGATTGAAGAACGCTGGAGTAACTTTTCAAAGGGTTATGTCTTACACATTTCATAACATCAAGCACATTGTGTAGCCTTATCTTAATGATTTACCTGCCCATTCATTGCGTAGAGCTGATCATCTCACTCATTTACGAGCTATCTTTATGAGATGTAGGCATTATCGAATTCGGCTGAATCCACACAAATGTGTATTCTCTGTAAAAATAGGTCACTTACTGGGATTTTTCATTTCAAAGGCTGGCATTCGTGGTGACCCCTCGAAGGTTGAAGCTATCGTCAATCTACATCCTCCTTTGACTCTTCGCCAACTCCAAAGTTTGCAAGGGAAAGAATTTTTTTTACATCATTCCATTCCTAACTACATCGAGATAACGAAAGGTTTTACTAGGTTGTTAAAACAGAATATTCCATTCTTTTGGGATGAGATTGTTGATCAATCTTTTGATGCACTTAAACACATATTAACCCATGTGTCGTTACTACATCCTCCCAATTACAACCAGGATTACTTTTTGTATCTCACCGCTTTTCATTCCACCATTGGCATGGTTTTAGTTCAGGAAGATGGATTCAACAATGAACATGTGATTTACTATCTTAGTCGAAATTTGCATCCGTTTGAGCTTAAATATTCACATGTGGAGAAATTGGCCTTGGTAGTTGTCCAAGTTGTCTAAAGATTTCGTCATTACATCTTATTATGCAAAACCACGGTAATTTCTGACTGTAACCCTATGATGTATATCTTGAATAAACAATTGCTAGGGGCAAGTATTCCAAATGGATAGTTATTCTGCAGGAATTTGACTTGGAATTTGAAAAATCCAAGGCAAAGAAATCTTTGGTTTTTGCCGAACTGATGTGTGATTTCCCATGTGCTAATACTGAAACTGTGGCAGAGTAGCCCATTGCGGATGAGTCCTTGTTTCTTATCAGTAATCTTAATCCTTGGTACGGAGATATTATTGTTTATCTCTGAACCCAATCTTTTCGGCCTAAAATCTCATGATCTCAGTGATAGAAAATACGTTTCCAATCCCAACAAGACAATATTATTGGCGATACACTTTATCGTCATGGAGCAGATTCTATTTTCCGACGTTCTCTAACTCATGAAGAAGCTGAAAAGGTTATGAATGACTGTCATTCTAGAGCATGTGGCGGTCATATATCTGGGTATGCCACAACCCAAAAGATATTGAGCCCTGGTTATTTCTGGCCATCCTTAATCAAAGATTGTATCTATGCAATCCGGAAATGCCACAATTGTCGGATCTTTGATCTTAAAATGCGTGATCCACCCGCTCCTCTTCACCCTATAATTGTTTTCGGTCCTTTCGCAAAGTGGGGTATTGAATTTATTACATGTAATCCTCACTCGACTGAGCTGGATGCATATATTATCCTAGCGGTATATTATTTTACTAAGTGGGCCGAGGCAATGCCTACATTTTCGGTAGATGGGAAGACTGTTGCAACTTTCGTATTTAGTCATATAATTGCTAGATTCGGTGTTCCTCAAGCTATTATTATTGATCATGGAAGTCACTTTCGAAATATCATGATGACTGAACTGACAGATCAACTTGGCCTGCGCCGTGATAGTTCTACTCCATATTACTCATAGGCTAATGGTCTGGTTGAAGCTATCAATAAAGTTTTAGTCACTATGATCAAACGAATCATTGGCATTCATAAGTCAAATTGCATACCATGCTATTTTCAACACTTTGGGCATATCCAACCTCAGTGAAAACATTGACTGGTTTCACTCCTTTTCAACTGTTATATGGTTTGGAAGTAGCGTTACCTATTGAATGTGAAATTGTGTCATTACAATTAGCCATAGAATTACTCCCAACTACTTCTGAAGAAGAGAAATGTCTTTTCTACTTAGCTCAGTTAGATGAGAATCGACGCACTGTTGCAATAGCAAACGAAGCTAATGTGAAACAAATGAAAGCTCAGTACGATAGAAGTGTTACACCTCATAATTTTTTAGAAGGAGACCTAGTTTTACTATATGATCAAGCAAACGATAAGCTAGGGGCTGAAAAATTTGTACCTATGTGGCATGGTCCTTACATTGTTAAGCGAAAGCTGACAAAAGGGGCTTATGAATTGATAGATTTTGATTGTGTCTCTTTGGGTAAACCCAGAAATGGATTTTATCTGAAGAGATATTATGCTTAAATTTTGTGTGGATATTTTTTTTAGATTAGTTTCTTTACAGTTGGTGTGTTTTAGATTAGAAAAGTGTGCCTAGTTTAGAGAGTGCTCTTATCACTATTTTTGCTTATCTTGATTTTACTCTTGATATTGCAGATGTTGATGTCTCTTCAAACATACATTGGTTTTGCTGATGGTGCTTGTCATAGTACATAGAACATTCCTTCCGTATCTTAGGTTGTCTATTCACCCTGGTCTGTGAAACCAGAGATTTTGTGTTCGATCCCCAGTGGAGTCACCAATTTGTTTGCCCGATAAATCGATCTTGCAGACAAGACTGATCTCCCTAGTATCAAAATATAGTCTAGCAAAAAATAGACAAACGAACCTATCTTTCTCTAGACATATGCGATTTATAAGTAAATACTACAAAGGTGTTAAGATCCTACCTTAGATCTAGTGCTTGTTCATAGTAGTCATCCTCCAGTCATTCGAAAGAGTTATCTTTGAAGACCTGCAATCACAAACAAACAAACATTAAATAACACTTGCATAGAAAATATTATAAATCATGCCTATTATGGTGATCAAGGAATCCATAAAATAAATAATGAATTAGCAGTTTATTGAGAAAAACAAATATATTTGTATTAACTTAGAATAGTAGAACTTTACAACATTTTTAGCCTTGATGTTGAACAAGTTCTTCCTGGTGTCTGAAATAGGAATTTCCTTTACTTTGACAAGACTTGCACTCTTCCAAATGAGATATATAGAGGTATGTAATCTCTCCTCATAAAAACTCAACTAAAGAAGACTAAGTTCCAACAACGTTTTTCCTCAAAAAATAATAAGCTTCTAGCTCTCACAAGTTAACCAGCTCAATGCTTCTTTTTATAGTGCAGAGGAGCAGGTTACAGCTCCATCTATGAAGGGATAGAATCCTTCTTCAAAGGAATAATCTCCTCACATCAAGGGGTTAGCTCCTTAAGGTATGAGTTACATGAACCTTAAAAGAGCGAACTTGGCACCTCAAGATTCCTTCTATAAGCTTCTAGAAATAACTGAAAATGAGTTTTTTAGAATATACTTTCCTTTTTAACTTTTACAGGGGTCCACACCTTTAACGCAGATACAGTGTGGTCAGGTGCCCTGGAGACATGACCATTAGGTGCGAGACCATAGGTAAGACATACAGAAAGTGTGGAACTCGAGTTTTAAAAACTTTTGAGAGCTTTTCTCTTATTTTCAATACTTGATATGAGGAACTGATGTTTTTGACCTGCAGAGGAGGAAAGTATGAGTGGTAATGAACTCACATAGATAGTAGAATGTCAAGGTGACAATTTTCAATGCAACACCGACATCAAAGAGGACTCTGCATTTGATCAAGGATATTTTTGTTGACTTCAACTTTAATTATTGAAAAACAACATCAACAAAATTTCTTATTCAATTCTCACTTTCTCTCAACATTTGCCTGGTCTTGCACCATTGTCAAACACTTGTTAGAAAAACGGTTAGCAATAAATCTAAGATATGATCAATAGGCCATGGTCATTAGAATAAGTCCTCTGACCACAATGTTTAACATAGTTGACATTGAAATAGAACTGAATAAAAATAATTGGTGCTTTCATTGTGGTGAAATTTCACTGATGAGTATGGACGATTGTTCTTGCATGAGAAGACAAGGTCTGTGGAGGTGAAGATAACATCACTGGTATTATAAAAGCCATAACTTTTCATTACTAGAGAATACAATTAACAACGTACCTTGGGAAACTACCATGTAGTGCAACGATACAAAGGTAGAACCAAAATTTTGTTGTAATTAGGGAATCAACACCTCAATGGGTGAATTAACACTTTGTTAGACCATTAATCACAACTACACAAACGATGCCGCCCACTGTTCACACATCAACAAGTTTAATGTGACTCTGCAGGAATCAGTCGAGCATCATTTCAAGACGGCAGAGATCAGTGGAGGCCATTATTGATTCTCCTTCATATGTATCTATAAATAATTATATTTAATAATGAAATATCAAGCTCTGCTAAAGAGTCTTCATTGTTTTCTGGCATGGTATCAGAGCACGGGTCAGGTTAAGGAGACAAAACTCACTGTGAGGAGAGGCCGAGTGGTATTAGCTGCTTGAGGCCAATTTTATGCTCTTGTTGTATGATCATGCAAGGAGCATGAGACAGCGTGAAGGAAATGTTGTGCATAGAATAGAGTGAGGGATTGTTGTTGTTATTTTGTGCATAGAACAAAGTGAGGGAGTGTTGATGTGCTGCTCTAGACTAGTGTGAGGGAGTTGGCTAATGATCGTGGTGTCAGGTGGTCAGGAAAGTGGAAAAATGAGTCGGTCGTGATTGTTAGAAGAATTGCGAACCTATGGAATTGCTAAGTAGCGTTGTTTTCCGAGGGGAAGATTGGTGTAGTCGGTCACTTCCCTAGTGGTGTGGCCGGTTGCTTCCCTAGTCGCTGAGGGTTTCCGTGGTGGCTGATATTTTAGGAAGAGTGAGGGTTGTGTGGCCATGTTTGAATAAGCTTAGTGGATTCAAGAGCTATGCAATGCAGTGGTAAAAGTGTTTGGAGTGTGTGATCTGGTGTTATCATAGCCAGTGTTGCTACAACTGCCATCGTGAACCAAAGGGCCAGGATCTGTGATACTTTTTCGTATTGGTGTGAAGATTGTTGTGATGAGAAAGTTATTGCAGCCATGGAGACATTCTAGTGAATGTCTGTGTCATTGTACTGGAAGAAGAGAGTTGTGGTGTAGTACATAAGCATAGATTTGTGTTGAAAGTGGAATCTGTTTTTTTCGTGCTGACTGTTAGATTGGCATGTTGCGGTGAAGAACTGGAGACTCCTCCCAAGTATTTTGTTTGTGTGCAGCTGTGTGTGATGTTTGTGTCACTGTAGCTCTAGAGGGTGTTACACTGAAATTTGCCACCATGACTATCTGCAGTTAATATGGCTCCATCAATAGTCATATTATCCTCCTTGTCAAGCCTTATACCTCTGCTCTCCATGTCAAACTTCAAAAAAGAGAGAAAGTCATTAAAAATCATGTTTATCTCTGGGTACGCAGGTTCTCTCTACCTTGCCTGCGTGTACGCATCCCAAACTCATTGTACCTGCGTACTTGTACGCTCTGTAAGCCAAAGGATGGGTGCGTACCCCTGTAAAGGTCAAAAGGCGTGAGTTTCATCTTAAAAAAAGTTACTTGTGGTCACTTCTAGAGCCTTCTAGAAGAGTTTGACGTGTATTGAGCGCCTCCAGATGGTTCATGTATCCCTATGAAAGAGGAACTTATCCCATCAAGAGGGGAGCTACCCCATCCAAAGAGGGATATCCCATTGATGTTGGAATTGAATAACTTCCTCTAGAATACTATAAATACAGGCCTTGGGCCAAAGGAGGGGAGGTTGAAAGCTGAACATTCTAAAGGGTAAATGCTGTTGGAATTAGGACTTCCATTGTTGACTTGTGAGGAGAGATCACTTTCCTTCCTTGTTGCCATATTGGGAGTGGGTGAGCTTGTCAAAGTAGAGGAAATTTCTTGTTGGACCCTGGGAGGAGCTTGCACAACACCAAGGCTCAGGTTGTAATGGTTCCTTTTTTGTTTCCTTAATACAAATAAGTCCATTCTTCTCAATGATTTGTTGTTAATGAATTATTTCATGTACTCCTTGGTCTATATGATGAATATGCTTTGTTTTATGAATTATTCAGGTGTTATGTAATCGTTTGCTTTGTTAGTGTATGCAGGTCTTAAAGTGAAGGAGGAGCTCATCTGGATCAGCAAGGCTGGACTGCTACAACAAGCGTTGGACCTAAGGTAAGATCGGAAAACACTTGGTTCTCATAGAATAATGTATGTTTAGAGAAGGATTGCTCTTGTTTGGTTTGTTTGTCACTAGAGAGTCTTAGACTCCTAGGGAGGTTAGGTTTGTCCGCAAAAATAACTCTTTCCACATGACAAGAGTCTAAGTCATAGATAGTAACGAAGAATGAATATGTAATGGGTCATTAGTAGTAGGAGTGAAGAAGTCTTAGAGTAGAAGAGAGGCTCTGCAACTATGTGTGCAGAGGCCTAGAGTAGAGTCTACAGTTGAGTGTGCGGACCCTTGCAGCTAAGTGTACAGGGAAGTCTTGGGTTTGTAAGAAGAACTGAAGTATCAATAAAGAGATTATTCTGGAAATATCTGTGTTTTGTCTATATATTTCTGCTATGAATGAATGCGCTATTATGTTATGACAAATCATGGGTTTATGAATTAACATTGTATTGATGCGCGATTTTACATGAATTACATTTTCATGTAAACGCAAGTAATAATAACTATTCATGCAAAGAATATCTGGTTACATGTTAATGTTATCAAATACTTAAGCCGATCTAGGTAAATACATACCTAAGTGTAATTACAGGGGCGCGTAAGTGATTGATTCACCTGTTTAGGGTCCGTGAAAGATAGTTGTAGACCTTCGTGAAGGCCTAGAGGTTGGTTAAAGGAAGTTATATCAATAAGTTGTAGATGCTTATCAATCTGTGCGAAGGCAGGTTTAGGGAATAAAATTACATCACGCTCATCTCCGGGTGTAGACACTTGGTTCCAACATCCCCCCATACTGCTTCGGGTGAGACTTCAGTCTGCGCTCAACAGGTTGATGTCAAAAGGGCCAGTAGTGTAGGGATTTGTTTGCCAAACTTAACTCTGAACTTGGGTCAGAACCCACTAAGCCAACAAATGGTTTGTTGTTGAGATTGGGATGTGCATAAAGAGATGTGTGATCTCGCATCACTAGAATCCAACAAAGAAAGAAACTAAGGAGTGGTTAGATATAAAGATCCACAACTTTACGACGCAAGAAAACAGAAATTTACGATTGACAGAACAATGGTTGGACAAGTATTTGTATAGGGATACACAAATTTTTTTTTCTGTTCCTTCCAGATCAAGCTATACGAGTGGATCACTAAATTAGCAGATGGCCAGGGAAGGTGGAGGCTTGACGGTCCAATAGTGTGGACCCCAGAGTTAGTACGGAGATTGGAAGCCTATGAAGATAGGATTGCACATGTTTTCAATCACTGGATTGATATTGTCATCGAAGGATTTGTGACAAAATTCGTGGTTGATACCTCAGTTAGCTGCAGTGAAGAAGAGCGATGCTTCTTCAAAGGACCATGAGGTAAGTATTTAATATCTTTGAATACTTGGATTAAAATTCTCTTATGTGAAAAGTGGGTTATGCAATTACCTTGATGTTTGGGGCTACGCGAAGTGGAAAGTTATTCACGGATACAGGGAGAACAAGCCCTGAATATAGCCCGCTGATTGAGCCTCCTTTGAGTGATGACGAAGGAGCAACATAGGCTTCACCATAGAGTGTTGTTCAGTTAGTAAGGCAAGGCTTTCTGTGAATACCTCACCCACACACATCACCTCCATCTTCACCTCGACAACATACACCTTTGCCCACACCACCACAACCTCCACCACCATTCAATATGGCGAATGTAGTGAAGTTGCCCATTTTCAAGGGCTTGGGAAACGTGGATCCGAACCAGTTTTGGTTCGTTGCAAAGGTGGTATGGATAGCCTAGAACATTACAAATGGTCAGATGAAGAAAGAAACTGTCACACAGAATGAGTTATACTTGCGGACAAATCTAACCTTCCTAGGAGTCTAAGACTCTCTAATGACAAACAAACCAAACAAGAGCTATCCTTCTCTAGATACACATCATTCTACGAGAATTAAAATGTTTTCGATCTTACCTTAGGTCCCACGCTTGTTGTAGCAGTCCAGCCTTGCTGATCCAGATGAGCTCCTCCTTCACTTTCAGACCTGCATACACTAACAAAGCAA